>JBBUKS010020518.1:0-11681 GCA_038050645.1 Hedychium gardnerianum
CGGCACGGGGGGGAGGGGGGGGGGGGGGAAAAGGAAAGGCCAAATCACATCAGGCTTCCCCCATTAAAGGGGGCAAACAACCAGTGGAAACTTCATCTGTTAAATCGCTTGAGAGTGAGTCAGGCATGGTGGGGAATGTTGAAGTGAATGTATTCATGCTTGATTCCAATCTTATAATTCATAAGTCCGCTGCAAGAGTGAACTCCACTGACGATAGCAATATGATAGTGGAGGATACTGCCTTAGTCCTAGGCCTGGATCAGAGGGTTGTCCTTACCACTCATCACAGGGAGGATATGATGCCTAGTTAAGGTACAATGGTTGAGGCTTTCAAGGGACTTTCGGTTGCAATGGCTCAGGGTGAGAATAAGGGGACGAAATGCATCAAACGAGCAAGCAGAAGCAATGGAAAAGGCGGGCGCGCAAGGTAGGGTCCTTTGTCCCAAAACCTACTGTTCGGTTCTCCAATAGGGATAATGGGGCCACAGACATTGACACAACTTTGGCCAGTAGTAATATTCTCAAAAAATGATCATGGGGAAGTGCAGGATTTGGTAGATAATGAATTAACAGTGGTGATTGCTAAGCAACCCTGTCGACATCAATGAGTTGCATTGTCTGGAATGCCCGAGGGCTTGGGAACCAACGGGCGTTCCGAGAGCTTAAGCGTCTTATCGCTAAAAAGGACTCATCCCTCATTTTCATTTCAGAATCGAAACTGAGGGATCATCAGATCCATTGGTGGAAAGCCACTCTAGATTTTTTTCTTATGTTTGTTGTGAATTGCAGTGGGAGAAGTGTAGGATTGATCCTCTTGTGGAAAGACCCATTGGATGTGACTATCCATTCCTATACCTCTGGACACATTGACAGCATGATGAATCATCTAGGGAAGAAATGGAGGTTTACTGGATTTTATGGCAACCCAGATTCTGGTAGTCGACATCTTTCTTGGGATTTGGTTTGACGTTTGAAGGGTTTACACGAGATGAATGGAATTCCGTGGATGGTGGGAGGGGATTTTAATGAGATATATTTTGATAGGGAGAAAATAGGAGGTAATCTGCGGTCGTTGAATCAGACTCAGGCTTTTCAAGATGTCTTGAATGATTGTGCATTATAGGACTTGCATGCCAGTGGAGAGTTCTTCACTTGGGTCAATCGTCGTGCAAGTGAGAACATTATCTTTGAACGGCTAGACCGTTATGTAGCCACGTTTGATTAGAGAGTGTTGTATTTAGCAGCCCGAGCTCTTACATTGGAATTCTATCATTCAGATCATTGACCAGTTTTCATGGAGTTGGGCTCGCCAATTGTTCGTCACCCCCGCCCTCTTTAGCATTTTAGGTTCGAACAATATTGGACCTTTGAACCCGACTGTATTGACATGGTACAAAGGGGATGGTGCAAACAAGATCATTTATTGTCTTTACCAGAACGTCTCTCTAATTGCAAAAAGGTACTTCGAGAATTGGCGGATGTTCGGTTCCGTAATCTCCCTCACCAACTAAAGAATAAAAGGGACCAATTGAATAAGCTTAAGATGCAGGACAAATGGTGTGAGTCAGAAAGCCAAATTAATTCTTTGGAGAATTATATTGAAATATTGTCGTCCAGGGAAGAGTCTTATTGGAGACAAAGGTGCAAGGTTAACTTGCTAGCACATGGAGATAGGAACTCCAAATATTTTCATGCTTGTGCGTCTAAGCGAAGAGCCAAAAACTTTATAAGTGGGTTGATGTCATCTCATGGCGATTGGTGTTCGGACAAAAGCAACATGGCAGGAATTGTTATTGACTATTTCTCAAGGTTATTCACTTTGGCTAATACCCTAGATAGTGAGCAACGATAGGTGATGGAGTGTGTTGTACCGCGGATTGATGGCCACATGAACCAAATTTTATGCAGCCCTTTCTCAGTAGAGGAGGTCCGACAAGTGATTTTTGACATGCATCCAGATAAATCCCTTGGGTCGGATGGTATGTCAGGTTATTTTTTTTCAGAAATTCTGGGATGATATTGACCAGCAAGTTACATCTGATGTCTAAATGATGGGAAATTGAATGCAGATTGGAATGACATATAGTCACACTCATCCCGAAAGTCAAAAATCCTATGACAATGAAGGATTTCATGCTTATTAGCCTTTGCAATGTCTACTACAAAATCATTGCTCGGGCCTTAACTAACAAATTGCGACCTATTCTGGCAAAGACAGTTGATGAATCGCAAAGTGCATTTATTCCAGACAGGCTGATCATAGATAACATCTTATTGGGATTTGAAGCACTGCATTGGATTCGAAGCAAAAAAGTTGGTACGAAAGGATATGTGGCTTTGAAGCTTGATATGAGCAAAGCTTACGATCGTGTGGAATAGAGCTTTCTTGAGAGGATAATGGAAAAACTGGGTTTCTCTCCTATGTGGATCGAAAAGGTGATGAGGTGTGTCCAATCAGTGAGGTACTCCTTTTCTCTCAATGGAGAACTGATTGGGGTAGTTTCTCCGGGTGATGGTATTAGACAAGGAGATCCTTTATCTCCCTATCTGTTCGTTTTATGCGCCCAAGGACTGTCGTCCCTTCTAATTTCTCATGAGGCGTGAGGTCTAATTACAGGTGTTCGCATAGCGACCTCTTGCCCATCGATTACTCACTTATTCTTTGCAGATGATAGTCTCATATTTTTCAAGGCCACACCTCAGGACTGCTCTGGAGTGCGTCAATGCCTATCTTGGTATGAAAGGGTCTCGGGTCAACTTATTAATTATGAAAAATCTTCTCTCTCCTTCAACCCAAATACATCTAGGGAGGTATCAACCAGAATCAAAATGATGTTGTCTATTTTAGTTGCACGGGGACACAAAGTGTATCTTGGGCTTCCTACTTTCTCTCTGAGAAGCAAAAAGTTGCAATTTTGATATCTCATTGAGAGAGTGACGAAAAGAGTGCAAGGATGGGTCCAAGTTATTCTCAGTGGGAGAGAAAGAAATCCTTATCAAATCCGTTCTACAATCAATTCCTACATATGCTATGTCCTGCTTCTAATTGCCAAAATCGATCATTCAGGCTATTGAAAAGGAATGCACAATCTTTTGGTGGGGCTCGAATGATGGGCGTCAGTGTTTGCATTGGAAAAACTGGAAAGCTCTATGTCAACCAAAATGCATGGGAGGCTTGGGTTTGGGCAATTGGAATTTTTTAATAGAGCCCTTTTCGCGAAGCAAATTTGGAGAATTATTGTCAATTCGGGATCCCTTGTTGCTCGTGTTTTCAAAGTGAGATACTTCAAACATCAAGACATTATGGATGCAACTTTAGGAAGTAATCCATCCTATATATGACATTCGATTATGTCAAATCAACAATTATTATGAAAAGGCCTTTGTTGGCGTGTCATCTCTGGAATGAAAATTGACATCCTTCGTGATCTTTGGATCCCTGGTCGATGAGCTCTAGTGGGTCAGGCTAGCATTGCGCCTGTGTACGACTCAGTTAGTGACCTTATACAGAATGGTGATTGGAATGATTCTCTTGTGCGTAGTCGATTCACACTTTTCATAGCAAATGAAATATTGGCCATCTCAATTTCAAAATCGGTGATAAATGACTCTAAATAGTGATGTTTTGACTCTAAAGGAAAATATTTGGTAAGAGATGGATACAAATTAGATATTGGCTTTTTCAATCCTCCAAGTAATTGCTCCGAGTCCCATTTGAAAAGCTAGTGGAAACATTTATGGTCTTTATCAATACCACCCAAGGTTTGGATTTTTTGGTGGAGGGATCTCCAAGAGGTTATTTCGACAGAGGATAACTTATTGGTGCACCATGTACCTATTACGGGGGCTTGTAATCTTTGTCATTATGCCTATGATTCAACATGTCATGCCTTATTTTGGTGTCCCGAGTCGTAGCTGCATTGGAAAGGAACTATTTTCTATCCACTCTTAAAAGATGTTAGAAACATGGGAAATATCGACATTTTCATTTGGATGAAGCAGCTAGAACGCAGGGAACTGGCAATATTTGCGATGATAGCTTGGGCAATTTGGCAAGAAAGGATGCGATTTTCACATGGTGCGGATAAATGCGGTGCGAGGGCGAGTGCAGATAGGAGTGAATCCATGTTACGTGAATTTAAAGCTGCTCGTGAATCACTTATTCTTGGTTGCCTAATCAGGATGCTAAACTCACCAGAACGCTGGTCCAAGACTCATTTTAATAATTTGCGCTTGGATGTAGACGCTGCGCTACATGAACATGCCAATAGCTACTCAGTTGGTGGAGTGGTGAGGGATCATGAGGGTCAGATGTTGCTGGCGTTCGGACTGAAGATAGGTAAGTCATTGACTATGGTGCTGGGGAACTCATAGCTGTGAAAGAGGGGCTGCAGTTGGTGCAAGATAGAGGGTTGGAGATACACGAGGTTATCACAGATTCTCTTTTGGCGGTGCAAGCAGTCATCCACCCAGAAGAGGATATAGTTTAATTGGTGCACTTGCGACAGAGGTGAGGTACCTACTTGACTACCGACAGAATATTAAACTGCAACATATTCGTTGATTGGCAAACTTAGTTGCTCACAAATTTGCTTTTTTTGCTATTTCTTCCCCCTCATCTTTAGTTTGAGGGCTTGGAAACTTTTCGTTTTGGTTAGTGAATCTTGTAATTGAAGACTTGGATCATTCTTAATAAAGTTAGAGGTTTGTTGTAAAAAATAAGAGTATTTTTAAGATGAAAAATATATTGAGGTGTTATATTGATATTTGTTTTAGAGAAAGATTTTTTTTTTATTTATGAAAATGATAATAATGACCTCCTCCTTAGATAGACAAAAAATGCCCCTAATTATCTATATAAAAAATATGGCGTTTTTACTTTTTTAAAATAGCTCACTTAAAATAATAATAAAAAATTTCCTTTTATTTTTTCCAATATTTATTACCTTTTCTTAAAATACCCATAATTTTTCTATTTCTTTTAACAAATTTCCTTGTAATTATTTAGATAATATAACGAAGAAAATTTAAATTTTAGAAAATATTTTAATATTAAGAAAAATACTAAACATTAAAAGAAAGCTACAAATGCTCAAAACTCTCTATTTCTTTTTAATGGAGAAAAGTAGTAAATATATATAATAAATAAAATAAAACTAAAAACTATCCAAATAAAATAGAATTACTAAAACGGGTGGATCGTTCAATTATTAGGAAGGATAATTTTAACAAACCTAACACCAATTTAGATCTTATTGCAAAAATAGTGAGGCTATTTTGAGTACATTAGAGAGGGGTGTTTTTTTCATAAAAAATAAAAAGAAATGCTTTTTGAATAATTAGAAATTTCGGAGGGCATTTATGCTTATTGCCCAATTTCTTTTTCTTTTTTTCCATTTTTGAAAGGGGGAAATCCAACCGCGATCGAAAACCGTATCTACCGCGTCGCCGGCTCTCCTTCTTCTCCGCGAGTTCGCACCCTCGTCTGGCTCTCGCGAGGCCCTTCAAATATGTCCCTCTCCTCCGCCCACGTCCGCTCCTCCTTCGAGGCTCCGGACGGAACCGCCGCTCCCTTCTCAAACCAGGGACTCTGGCCCCTCCGCCGGTTCCTCCCCCCTCCTCCTCGTCGCTTCCATCCCCTAACAAACGAGGGCTGCAATCTCTTTCTCCTAGATCTTGTTTCGATCCCTCGTTCGGAAATATTGAAACTTGGAAGCCTTGATCGGAAAGTTTGTTTAAGATCGCCGCTCTCCGCCACTGTTCCTCCGCCTCTTTCTTCCTTCCATCAAAATCTAATTTTTGTTTCTCATTCTCCTCTTTCGATCCTCTTCGATCCTGCAATTTTCTCCGGTGGTCGGAAAGTCTGGAGCTTCCGAGCTTTTGATGCGAATCTGGATGCTCGCCTGGGGCATGCCACCTGTTTGACGGAATGCCGGTGTGGGTGTTTGCTATGTGATTCGAGGTACGATCGAAGGGAAATCAGAACGGTTTTCTGAATCATGAGCTGCTTACCTTGTTTCCAATCTGACTCCAACAACGACCCAGCTGAAGCAGCAGCTGGAGGTGGTGCGCCGGGTGAGCTTCTTTTTGTTTTTCTTCTGTTTGTGTCTGGCATTAGGGTTTCCTTCATGCACACAATTTAGATTAACAAATGGGCAAACATAAACATAAAAAAGATCGCCCCTAATTATTGTTTTCGTCAAAAGGGCACTTTTCAACGTTGTTGTAGCAGTTATGGTGTAGCTCGTTTTCATTTTTAGTTCAACTTTGTCAAAATACACTATATATATAGAATACTTTATATGTATAAAAAACTCTTTATCAACTTGATCAAAATTGCTTTAACATGATCAAAATCACTTAAAATTGTTGTAACAACTATTTAATTGTTGTTACAATGTTGTAGCAACCATTAGATAGCTCCTACAACAATTTTATGGTGATTTTGACCACATTGAAGCAATTTAGATCAAATTTAAGCAATTTTGACCAACTTGGTAAAGTGTTTTTTTATATAAAAGTACTATATATATAATATTTCTAATCAACTTGAACCGGCTTATTTTAACACGTTGTAGTAGGTACAAGAGGAATAAGGTATTTTCAAATGAGAAATATATTGGTCCGTTGTTTTGACTTTTTATAAGCAAGAGGCGCTCTTTTAGTTTTTACGCATGAAAAATTGATTGATCTGTTCGATTGCTATCTTATAATGCAATCGCATTTTTATTCCCATACTTTTTATGTATTCACTGGGTCAATTTGGTTGGATTCCTTTTCCTAAGTTTTTGGATAGCAATTGTGTTTCAATTCATCCTCTTTTTTCCAAGGGCTTCACAATTAGTAGCTCAACCCATTTCATATGATGATTTGCTATGTGCTTCTATTTGTGGTGCTATAGTTTTCGAAAATGCTTTAGTCGGAGACTCGAAAATGAACACATGTACTTACTATGGCTTCCTCCTCAATTTTATTGCACCATTGATTTCTATAACAAATCATGTTTAGGTCAGCTTCTTATCGCCTGATTGAATTCTGTAAGACTATATTGTACTAGTAGTATCTATGTCCTTTTTCGATCACCTTAATTACATTTGATTGAATTAGGATTGTTATTCTTGTTAACGTGTCTTCTCTCATTGTTATCGTTTATTTGGATTAAACATATTGAAGGGGAGCCTTGGCAACGGTAAAGTTGCTGCCATATGATGTGGAGGTCACAAGTTTGAGTCACGGAAACAACCTCTTGCATTGTAGGATAAAGTTACGTACAATGGACCTAATGTGGTCTAATTCTTTCCTAGGACTCCGTATTGACGGAAGTTTCATGCACCAAGCTGTCCTTTTATTTGATTGCAAGTTGTAAAACTTTTACTTTATTTCTCCTACAAACCCTCACTTGGCTATTTCAACTTTCTTGTTTCTATGTTTAGATTTTACGAATGTTATTAACTTAACCAAATTGACACTGCAGAAAATCACACTAACTCTAATTGTGCAGCTGACAACTCCAATGAAGCAAATGATGCTGGCAATAGCAGTAATGCCGCGAAGACATTCACGTTCCGCGAGCTAGCCACGGCGACAAAGAATTTCCGTCCTGATTGTCTCTTGGGCGAAGGAGGTTTCGGTCGAGTCTACAAAGGCTCCTTAGAGAGCTCCGGGCAGGTAAGACGTTTAAATCATTAGTATAGTTGATATCGATTTTAACTTCTACTTTTTCGTTAGACTGTGGCTATTAAGCAACTCGACAGGAATGCTTTAAACAAAGACTTCCTGGTCGAAGTCCAAAAGTTGTGTCTTCTTCATCATCAGAATCTCACCAACTTGATTGGATATTGTGCCGATGGCGATCAACGACTTTTAGTCTACGAGTTTGTCTCTTTGGGCTCGCTAGAAAACCATTTGCTAGGTAAACATTGAAACTTCTTATATATGTTTGTTCTTTTAACGTACGCATAAGTAGTTGGTAAATGTCCTCTTCTTTTTGTGAGCAGATCTTTCGTCTGATCGAAAACCGCTCAGCTGGCATGCTAGGATAAAAATAGCTTATGGTACCGCACAGGGTCTGGAATACTTGCACGAGAAAGCGAAACC
Organism: Hedychium gardnerianum; assembly: GCA_038050645.1. Classification (NCBI taxonomy): domain Eukaryota; kingdom Viridiplantae; phylum Streptophyta; class Magnoliopsida; order Zingiberales; family Zingiberaceae; genus Hedychium; species Hedychium gardnerianum. The sequence goes on from JBBUKS010020518.1 coordinate 8,098, forward strand.
TCCGGTTATCTATCGAGATCTCAAGTCGTCCAACATTCTGCTCGATGAAGATTTCACCCCAAGACTTTCTGATTTCGGGCTTGCGAGATTGGGTCAAATGGGCGAGCTGATGGGTTCATATGGTTATAGTGCACCCGAATATTCGAGTTCGGGTCAACTAACCGTCAAGTCGGATGTGTACAGTTTCGGAGTACTTATTCTCGAACTAATCACAGGGAGGAGAGTCATGGACACCACTAAGCCGACAAATGAACAAAATCTAGTCTCTTGGGTATGTATTGATTGAGCTTATGTCGTCGGCCTATGAATGCTAAGGTTTCACTTGTTGTTGCAGGCGATGCCCATGTTCCGGGACCAAAAGCGATACCCCGAGCTGATCGATCCGCTTCTTGATGGAGATTTTAATCTAAAGGAACTGAATCAACTCGTTGCGGTTGCTGCAATGTGCCTTCAAGAAGAATCAATCGTTCGACCGTTGATGACCGATGTAGTAATGACACTGAGCTTTCTTACGGCAGGGCCTAGTCCTACATTGTATGACCCATCGCCACCCGAAGATTATTGATGTTTCTAATGGATTCATATTTTTTTCTTCCCGCCTAGCGAGAGATTCTCTTCTATGTTGCCAGATGAATTGACAACTAAATGAGTGAGATATGAGGCTTTGAAAAGATGACTTTTTTTGTTTACTTATAAAATACATAATATTTATTTTTTTTAAAAAAGAAAAAGAAAAAAGAATATTTGTTATAATTCTTTGTAACACGTATATATTTTGTATTATTAATTCTTAACTTGCAACTTGTAGGGTCTCCTAATAAAAATTAAATTAAAAGGATATCTTTTTTTTTTTATTAAAATTGTTAAAAGACGTTCATTTTTATTAATCATCGAGATGTCTCATCTGATTGATTAATATATGTGCACATGTTATAACAGATACGAATTGTAATTACCAAAATATACTATTGATCACTGTTGACCTAAGTTGAATAAGATTTCATTTGTATATATATTATAGCAGTTATGGTTTATAAATGTTATAACATGTTATCTACTAGCATATGTTCATATGTTGTAATAGATATGAATCGTATCTACTAAAATATGATATTGATCATGGTTGACTTGAGTTGAATAAGATCTCATTTTTTCATTAACAAATTCATATTTTTCCCCCTCCCGATCAGAGATTCTCATGAGACGGAAAAGATGATCCAAGAATATTCGTTATAATTCTTAACCTACAGTATTAAAATATATATGTATGATAATAAATTTAATATTATCTAATCTTTTTCCTCTGAGATTTTGTATTGATGAAAATTTTATACAGGGGACTATTTTTAAAATAATTATGAAATTCATTGTCATTGCTTTTTATTCACGGAGAGTGTTTAATAAGAACAATGAGTCACTATCCCTAATAAATGCCTGGTTTGGCAAATGCCAAACAATGGTCCATACCTTTGAATTAAAATCATTGACTGCTCAATTTGTGCTATTTAAGTTCTTGTCCCAATCGATTGTTTATTTAAACAATAATAAGTACAAAAAAATATATTTCTTAAATCATATAGTCAATGAGTTTTATTTTGTTTCCTTCACCTTTTTTATACTTAGATTTATATTTATTAAGAATTTGTTAAAAATAATTATTAATTATTTTAATATTTTATTTCGTTGGATAAATATGTATGTGGTCACCAATTAAAAAAATATCAATTATATGGATTTATTTGAATTTATAATGTATTAAATTAAATAATTAAAACTATAAATCCTTTAGGTCTACATCAATACTCCTCCCTTATTCCATCTATCTTTATCATCATCGTATTATAATATTATAAGTTGCTCATCAAATTCCATAAAAAATTTATATCTAATATTCATATAATATAACAAAAATTTTAAAAATCATTATCTTGATCAAAATAGAGTCTATTTAGTTAATCATTTAATTTCCTAATCATGTTTTTTTTTAAAATTAGGATAAACAAAGATATAATATTTGATTTGAGATTACTTGTAGTCCTAAATTTCTAAATATTTTAGTTTAAAAGTGTATGATCGATGCGGGGAATATCAATTCATTTTTTTCTTTTCATTTCGTTGTGTTCTTTCTATCAGAGTTAGAGTTAGTATGTAGTGAAATATAATAATAATAAAATACAAGACAGAAAACACGCGGGATTTATTTGATTCTTAATTCCCCAGGATCAGTAAGTCCAATGCCTAAGTATGAAAGACGCTCGTCCACTAGTGATATCTTTTTCGATTTTTTTTTTCAGAGACAAAAAAACTCGTCTTACAATTTAAGCACAAGCACAAAAGAATAACAAATGAAGCACAACTTGTAATAAAAAATAAACAAACTCTTATCGAGCCCATCCGAAAATCCTGAGCGTAGCACATTCCTCCTGGAGCTTCCTCGGTTGTACAAGCAGTGTGTTGTAGCTTTTCTTTCGAGCACAGAGCAAGAGTAGTAGAGAAGAATTGATGTCCCGAGGGTTTTGGTTGTTGTTGCTTATATAGAGTCATTCTGAGCACCTGGAAGGCCTTTCGAAAGCACCTAGCTCGACGTCTATCCGATTCGAATCAACCGCCCCTTATCTGACTCGATCATATCCTTGTCCGAGTGCCTGGAACCTTTTCGAGCACCTAGACCTATTCGGGGTGCCCGGACCTCAGGGGCGCCCAGAGCAGTCCAAGCAGTTGCGTTTGGTTTGTATTTGTCTGCTCTCCTAATCTTGCTTCCAACTTCAGGTTCCTGCAAGACAAACATACAAATACAAATAAGCAACCTAGCCTAATCTTGTAAGTCTACCTGACCTACTAGGCTTCACTCTTGCTTGGAATTTACTCCTCCAAGACTTGTACCTAGATATCACTTTCTTAGAATTTTTTACTTTTGCTAAACATCCAGTCATCTTAACCTATTTGGACTTACAGTCTGCTAGACATCCAATCACTCTTCACCTTCTTGGACTTATCGTTTACCAGATATCCGGTCACCTTTGACCTTCTTGGACCTAGCATCCGGTCACCTTGACCTGTTTGAACTTTTACCTTACCTAACATTTGATTCTCTCTAACCTTCTAGAACTTTTCTTACTAGTTATTTAGTCAATCTTTGACCTGACTAGACGTTTGTTTAACATCTGGTTCTCATTAACCTGCTAGGTTTTTCTTTTATTAGTCATCCGGTCAACCTGACTAAATTTCACTTTGCTAATCATCGAATGAACCTTTGACCTAACTAAGATTTCTTTTTGTTAGTCATCTAATCAAGGCTTCGTTTTTCTAAATATCAAATTTTATTTGAATTAATCCTTGATCAAACTGATTCGACATAAATATATTTATTAAATATTCCTAGAGACAGATTGCATCCATAAAAGTATACCCTTTAAGTTTATAGGAAAATAATATATTTTAATTTTAATCAAAAGACTCCACTTATTTTCATTATTATAAAATAATATCTCATTTTTTTTTAAAAAGCAAAATATTTTCTTTATTTTAACAGTTGAATCAATTTTTGATTAAAATAACTAAAATATTTAAATCGATACGATAAA
>JBBUKS010020529.1:0-11681 GCA_038050645.1 Hedychium gardnerianum
CAAATATGGTGTAATGAATAGTGCAACACCAAATATGGTGTTACACTATTCATACACCAAATTTGGTGTAAAAATTTAGTGTATGGGTTGAAGGAATTTGATGTTGATTTTATATCAAATTTAATGTTTTGATGTATGAGTTGGAGATGAATAACGAATGCCTCCTCCATCTCCAAAGGTGCGGATAACCCCGCACCCTCTGGCTCAGTGAGATTTTGTCTCATAAATGCAAACTCACGCGAATATTTTTTCCAATATTTTGTCAGATAAATTAAAGTTGAAATCGTTTAGATTTTTATATTTTTGGATGTTTTGAACTCTATATATCGATGAACAAATTAATGAATGTACGTGACAGGAGGTGTTGGCGGCGACGAGCTCGGGAGGCATAGGACCGTGGTGCGTGGTCGTGTCGGGATCGACGGAGGAGGCGCTCCAGAAGAACATCCAGTACGCCTGCGGGGGCGGCATAGCGGATTGCAGCGCGATACAGAAAGACGGCGCGTGCTACTTCCCGGATAACGTCGAATGGCACGCATCCTACGCCATGAACGCCTACTACTATGCCGCCGGCCACAAGGACATCAACTGCTACTTCGGCGGTACAGGCGTCGTCGTCTGGAAGGACCCCAGTGAGTCCACAATCAATTCATTATTAATGATTACAACGGCTAATTAATTAATTTGACGAATTTAATTGCTCGCCCTCTTGTTCATGATTCTGATGCTTGGTTCGCCACTCACTGCGATAGTTACGAGAACTGCGTATATCCTTCATGAAGCAAGGTAGATTGCTTGAAGATTTGATGGAGTTTGAGGCAAAGTGGAGAAAAATTTTAGTTGCACCGAAAAAAGAGAAAGAATAAATATAACTTTCTGACTTGTTTCCGAGTATTAAATTCATGGTTGAAGGCTTGAAGCGTTCATTTTTTGAAATAAAAATGAATTTCGAAACCATCTTTATTGTATCCGACAATTATTGAAACTTTTGAAAAAAAAAATAAAATGGACTTTCGATGCACATCTAAGAAAGCTCAAGATCCACCTATCTAAGATTTAATAAGAGAAATCTATTCAACTTCAACTCAAAAGGAAACTTTACAACGTATTGTCATAATATCGTAATTTTGAGACGACGGTATCAGGGACTGAGAACAAAAATATTTTCCAATTAATCGTATTTATATTTAGTAAATATGACCTAGCTACCAATGTGTCAAGATGGCCGAGTTGGTCTAAGGCGCCAGTTTCAGGTACTGGTCCGAAAGGGCATGGGTTCGAATCCCATTCTTGACAAATAAATAATTTTTTATTCGATCTTCTAATTATAGAAAAATAATTATTATTTGGAAATCAAATCACGGAGCGAATCCACGGAGCGAATCGATCACAAGTGTGAATGGTCTCTAAGATAAAAATTATCCCCATTTATTCGATCTTCTAATTATAGAAAAATAATTATTATTTGGAAATCAAATCACGGAGCGAATCGATCACAAGTGTGAATGGTCTCTAAGATAAAAATTATCCCCATTATTTTCAGACAGATTTAAATATTAAGAACTGTGCTGAGACTGAGACGGTTAAATATGAAGTGTATATAAATACAATGAAAATTAACCTTACTTTGATTTTAATTCTGAAATTCTTAGTATTTGCCATAATTAATGGGGTTGCTCAGCCTAAGCCAGCCTATTCAACCCGTCTAATTGGATCAACTTGATCAGCCCAGCCTATTCAACCCGTCTAATTGAATCGACTTGATCAGCCCAGCCTATTCTTCTCATTTTGCCCATTTGACTCATCCAATTGGTGTGACTCAATTCCATTTTAGGAGAACTGAGTTGAGAAAACAACTTCTATTATTTCTATAAGAAAGTCAATTCTATTTTAAAAGAATATTTATGTATTTTTATTTGTTAATTTTCTAGTGATTATAAATTTTTATCACTCTGAATACTGAAAACTCAGAGCCGATTTAAACTAAGGTTTTGCATGATCCTTAGATTACACTATATTTAGATGAGATGTCTTTCATCACATATATGTTCACGTTAGTTAGCAGGTAGACTAATGAATTGAAACCTTACACCTAAAGAATAGTTCGGTATACGAAAATTTCGTTAATATGAGATTTGGAGAAAAATTTATTGTATACAATTTTATCCTATTTTGTAAAAAATTATTTTTGAGATTCAAACTGATAACTTCCGAGTCACGTGAGATCAATTTTTTGATTGTGCCAATAAGCCCTTTCTATTGAAACATTGCACCTCCAACAAAGAAATTGTACAAGCAAACAAGAGGTATACGATTGATTGACTCAAAAACTTTACTTCACAAATAGTCTATTATTACACAGTTTCATGCATCTTTCTATGAAAAAAAATCAAATATAATGTAGGAGGATAAATTATATACTGATTTCACTTCTGTTTGATTGATTATGTTTTAGAAAGATCGACATGATGCAGCAAATCCAAATTGTGAGGCTTTATCTCATCATAAATTAATAACTATTAATTATGTATGCTTCAAAGGGTCCTCCTCTGTGAACTTAGGACGCTCTTCGTTGGCGCTGAACTAAATAAGTCATTGTGTCGTCATTGTGATAGAAATTCTAACTTTTTTTGGTAAAAAAAACTGAAGACAACGCACACATACCGACATACGTGATGCTGGAGAGGATATTAAACCCTTCCACAGTTAAAAACAAAAAAGGCAAAAAAGTCTGAATAAGTATAAAGAGCACTGGTAATTTGTCTTTAGCAGGTGGCTTTGACTTCTTCCCCTGCAACAACTCCATAATACATCTTATTTTGTATCATTATGAGAAAATAATCAGTGTAAATACAATGATTTTATGCTGCAGATCGACTAACCTTCTTCCGCCACGAGTTGTGAAACTCAAGTGGCGGAAGCAAAGAAGCTGCCGGTGTCGATGGCGTCGGCGTTGGCGTCGCCGAGAGCGGCCTCGCTCAAGTACTTGTCAGCCAGTTGCACCCGCTTCACGTTCTCCTGTTCCTGCACGAGCATCTGTCCGTACTCCATCAGCTTGTCCAGGGCCATCGGTGGCTGCTCGAACGTTGGCGGTCCCTCCAGCGAGTTCACCAGCTTCTTCCCCACCTTCTCCACGCCGATCTGCGAGATCCACTTCCGCACCTCGTCGTCGTACACTCTCGCTCGGAGAGCCCCGAAGAAGTCTACGACGTTTTTGAGATTTAGTTAAGATTGTCCTTCCTTCGAGCAAACCGCAGCATAACTGATGCTTTAATTGGCGAATCTTACCAATGGACTGGCCGGGGAAGGTGTCGACGAGCTTGACGATGTCCTCCTTGGGCACGTTGTCGGTTCGGAAGATGCCAATGCATACACCGATGCGGTCCTCCCTCGTCGGCGCCCAGTAGAACTTCTCCATGCGCCCGTCGCGAATCAGGGGCGCGTAGAGCGTGGAGAAGTCGTTGCCCGTCACGATGATGGGCACGCGGGGATTCTCCTGCTTGTTGTACATGCCAGGGAGCTGGACGTTGGTGGGGTTGTCAGCGATGTTCATCAGGGTGGCGTTCACCATCTGGTTGTTGACGGTGTACTGAGTGGTGCCTCCGAGCCGGCCGGCGCCGGCATCGAGGTCGTTGATGAAGAGGCAACACATCTTCCCCTTCTTGATGAGGTCAGCGGCCTCACGGTACCGCTGCCGTATCAGCTTCGCCGGCTCGCCGGCGTTCCCGCTCTCCAGCTCTCCTGCGCTCATCATGATCGGGCTGCCGAGGAACCAAAAATAATTTCAGCTCATAAAATTATCTAATTAGATAAGAAAAGAGCAAAAGCTCACTTGATTCCCATCTTGGCAAACACAAGCTCACACTGGAAGGACTTCCCCTGACCTTTGCCTCCCCAGATACCCAAAATCAGAGGAATCTAAGAATGCGCCTAATTAGGAAAACGGCCAAAACCAGATTTGAGATCGAATGAAGTAGTCAATCAGTTACCTTAATGTTAGGGAGGTTCATGAAGTTCTTGGTGATGTGCACCACCAGTTTGTCCATGAAAGCAGGGGCAATGTAGAAGCCATCCTTGGTGTTGTCCAAGTTGTACCTGAAGCAAACCAACAAACAATTGAGTGGAAAAAAAAAACAACGAAGAAATCATTGATCAAATTTGTTTCTTACGTGCGGAGGCCCTGGCTGATGTATTCATAAGAGGTCATGACGGGAACGTGAGTTCCGTCGCCCATGGGAGCCTGGAAGAGCGAGTCGACCAGGCCTTTGCCCCGGGTGATGTCCTGCTGGTCGTCGGAGATGTCAGTTCCGAGGTGAGCCCACCGGTCTTTGGAGGTCTGCTTCGACTCATCGAGGTCGGCAGCGAGCACTTTGAAGCTGGCGGAGGATTTCCGTTGAGGAACCGTTAGATTGGCCTTCTTCAGGCTGCTACCGAAGAAGGAGGCGGTCGGTAGCTGACCGCCGGAGCCAGTTCGACTCAACTGCACCAAAAATACACGCTCAATTCGATCAAACTCTGAATAACTGATCAAATTCAGATTTCTATTATGGAAGAAGAGAGAGAGAGAGTACCGGTACTCCGTTCACAACTCCAAGAGTGGAGACGGCCGCCATCTCTGCTAAACTTCGAGAAACCACAGGATGAGTCGAAGCAGAATCACCAGATTGCCCGAGTGTTGGGAAATGGAGGCCAATTTATCGACTCGTAGCTATGTTTTGCGAGGGATTTTGTGGATCAGCTTCAATAGATTCTGAGCGCCACAGACTTCGGATGGCGGGTGAGGACTCAACGGCGCTGGTTGAGTCAATGGCGAGTGTTGTGCATGAATTGCGTCCAAATTGAAGCGTTTGGATGCGGGTAGAGTCGCTGCAGGGGAAAGTAGTGGAAGTGTGGTGGTGAGAGTGCGTGGCTTGCTCGCCACTCGTTGTAGCTGTTGTTGGTTTTGGAGGCGTTCAATGGATAAAATTAGGAGAGATCGAGAACAACGTGGACTTTGTGTCTGTGCTCATTTTTATTTATCGAGAAAAAAAATAGTTGCAAATTTAACTAACGCATCCAGATTATCGTTACCCTTTACAAATTATTTCTTTTCCTTTTATTTTTTTCAGGCTAAAAATTTATTATTTTAGACAAATAAAAAATATTATAGAAAAAATAAAAGTTATTATCTAATCAAATTATTTTAAAATATTCTTTTTATTTCAAAACTATTCAGTAAATTAATGAATCATGTATTCTGAATTTCAAAATACCTAGATAACTTTCAAAATTACTAAATCAAATATTTAATATTTTTTTATTTTTTTTATTATTTTTAATCGATTAACATAATTATCAATCGATTGATAATGATTTTGTGACCGTATAATATTTCATCAATCGATTGTTACAGTGGAATAATCGATTAGTAAAGTATAACTCGATCAGAAACGAATTAAAAAAAAATATTATTCCGAATATAATAAATTACATCCATGTTCGAAGATATTTAAATATATTAAGGAGATTTAGATGAATATATCGATCTTAATTTGGAATGATTGGGAGTTTTTTACACTTATCAATTAATTTCGTCCAAAATCGATGAATAAACCTAAAGAATCATTCCAATCAAATATTCATATAAATCTTCTTGATGCATCTATGCTTTCAAACATCACATTAAAAAAAAACATGAATTTAAAAGAAAACAAATTCATCGTAAATTTATAACAAAATTAGTGATAAATTTTTATCGCTAATCAATAAAAAAATTAATAAAAAAAAAACTTTTATCATAAATTTAACAATAAAATAATTTTCAATGTAAAATTTATCGTAAATTAATGATAAAATCAAAATTCAAATTGATAATGAAATCAAAACTCATAGCCGACGAATTGAAGATTTATTGCCAATTTATTGACAAATTTTGATTTCATTACAAAATTCAAGGATCTGAATCCATAAATTTGACAACGCATTTTGTTTTCGTCCCGAAATTTAGGGATCTTAAATCCCCGTAGCCCTAAAATTACTTTGTCTTCCCGCATGTGATGAATTCTGGGCGTGGCGAGTGCGACGGCGATCTGCGCGAGGTACATCTCCTCTCTCTCCCCACTTCTTTCCCCTCTCCGACTCGATCTGGTCGCGGCGAGGTGCGGCGGCCGGGTGCGACTTCGTGCGCCGCCGCAGCCTGGCTCTCATGCTCACCGCCCACCGTCCCCTCTCTTCCCCGATCCCGCATCGCTGCTTCGTGCGCTCTACGCCGTCCGAAGCGGATTGGGAGGAAGAGAACGACGACGGGGTGTCTCCACCGCCGTTTCTTTTACTTCCATTGCGCGCATCCCTCTCCTGCTCCATCGGCGACGAAGCCCCTCCTTCTCCCGTCCTCTTTCTTCAGCCCCCACCCGATGAGGCAGTCTCCTCGAAGAGAAATGTTGCTGACGCCGCTGGTATGGACGCTGTCCAGACTCCAGAGCTCCAGAGGCACCTGATGTTTGAATATGAGTACGATTCTTGATTTTGTTGTTGATTTTTCTTATGTTGACTAAGTTTATGGCCCTTTAGTGGGGGTTGTGCATGTCAATTGTTGTTCTCCAGCAAAGTTAGACCTTTTGTTTTTGTAATTAGGACTTTTCAGAGTGTCCCTAAAACGACCCTCTTGAGTTTAGAGTTGGATCTCAAGTGGCTCAATATTCCCGCTGTTGTTCTATTAAATTTCTGTGTTTTGAAGTTGTTTTCTTAGTCAGTAGTTTTGGTTTTAATTAATCTCCAGAATCCAGTAAAGTTTGTGCCGGTGAAGTTGTAACTTTTAAATTATGATTCTTATAATGCATGGATGAAACCAACATGCGAAAAGGAATTCAAAAGTATAAATCAAAGACGTACTACTAATAATAAGCATCATTTTTGCATCGTCTGTGTGGTGTCTTACTTAACTTTTCACACTGTTATCTTCAATGTTCAAGCTATGGCAAGATTTGGATTTGGAGCCCTTCTTTTTCCTGTAATTATAGTTGTTTAGAATTTTTTTTCTCCCCTTTGTTGTTTTCCCACTTTACGGTCTTTGGTACTAAACATGTATATATCTTGATATATTATTTCCTATCTATCTTACAAGTGCATCTGGGTAGATGAACATGACAACATTGTTGGGCATGACTCCAAGTACAACTGTAGGTAATATATACTTCTAATCCACATAGAGGATACTAGTTATGTACGGTGAGAAAGCTCGTTTTGATAATTTTTTATAGGGATCAATTTAGATTGCCTTTTGGTGGTGTTATTTTCTTTTTTCCTTTTCCTTTGACATTTTCTTGAGGAAATTCATTGTGTGTTAATTTTGCCATACAATACAATACCTGCAGGAAGGATGCCCATGTTCGGTATCACTGAGCCAACCATCCGTGACTGATTCCAAAATCTTACAAAAGTTTGTTCCAGGTGTGCTCAATGTCTGATATGTATTTCTTGCCTTTATTATGATTAAACAAATAATGTGAAGACGTCATAATCTTAAAAAATAATTATCTCTGCAGTTAATCATTTGAAGGTTTTTAATTTATTTAATCTAATCATTTACACCTTTGAACAACCTAATTACTTATATACATAAGGATATCAAGTTGATATTTATATTATGTGCTTAGATAGCAGACGCACCAATGAAAATTCTAAATAGAAAACAACTTTATTCTATCCTAAAGGGAAGAACGGATGCAGCCTTTAATTTATTGTGAATGATTTATTGTGTTTTTACACATTTGCTATTTGATTAAGTTTGTATTTTTTTTCTTTCATATTTTTGATTCGTACTGTTATCTTGTTTCAAGCATGTCGTCAAGTTAGTGAAAAATGAAAATCCATGTAGAAAAAGTGAGTGTTTACATTAGTTTTGTGATGAATTTATTACTCTACATTTTTTTTGTTAAAAATCTTATTTTTTGTTTGTTTATTTTTGGATGCAGGAAAAGAAGGTGAGGAGTGAGCAAGTCAGAAGTAGAAAGAAATCAATCAAGAAGAAGAAGGTTAAATCGTACTATGTGAAATGTTTCTTAGTTTTAACTCTTATATTTGACTTGAACAATATTATGAGATTAAATGTTTGATTAATTTTGTTTGGAATTTCTTTGTATTGTAAGATTAACTTTATATGATAAATTAGTTTGGCTATGTTACCATCATTCCGTGGTTCTGTTTGAAATTTTTTTTGCGTTGGATTAACTTTTGTTTGAAATTTTGCTGTTTTTTTTTAAAATGTGTGACAAATTTTGTAACTAAAATAAATTCGTCGTTCATCCCAAAATTTGGCAATTTGTAATGAAAATATTTTTGTCTTTGATTTGCAATGGAATATTTTGTCACTAATTTGTAACGAATAATATTTTTATCATAAAATTTATAATGATTTTTTATTTTTTCTAAGGAAAATTTTGTGATTACGTATTTATGATGAAAAATTTTTAGTTGTAAATAATTTTTGTGATGAAGTTTTTAAAAAAAGTTGTTGCAAAATTTAATCCAAATAGTAATTTTTTTATAGTGTTAATTTTACATATTATATTGAGATTAATAATTTTTTCAATATGGTCTTAATATGAAAAATTATATCAAATGTTCATTATTTACGATGATAATACTTACTAACATTACAAATGACTTTATAAGATTTTTTTGTGTCGGATAATTTCAAATTTTTTATTTTCTGAATGGTATAAGTTCATCATGATTAATGGACATAAAGAACTGATGTATACATTTATGTTCTCAAATATTGATATGATACACTCTATATATCAAAAGCAATGAATTTTTTTTAAACCTATTTCCAATCAAGTTTTTATTTTCAATATAACATATCATATTGATGTTTAAGAATATAGATATATTAAGGAGACTTAGGTAAATATATCGATCTTAATTTATAGTGATTTAAAATTTTCTAGATCTATTAATTAGTCGATTTCATCTCCAATCAACCAATTACAAAACGTAGTTAGTTAAGTATTATAGTAATCAATCAGTAATTAACACGAGCCAGATTGAAGATTGAAGTGAAAAGATGAAAATTTTAACTAATTATAGTAAAAAATAAAAGTAAAATTAATTATGCTAATTTTAAATATTTTTTATAATCCGTTTTAAAATTATGTAAAAAAAATAAATTATAAAATTAATTTATTATCGAATCGTCGACTAGAGAATAGAAAAAAAAAAAAAAATCTTTTCCACTAAAAATTAATCTCTCCCTGTTAAAACAAAATTTTAACTAAAAAACAGCACAAAACGCACTTGATGTTTAAGATTACAAATTATATGCTGCAAATAAACTTTTGTGTTGGAACAACATGCATGCACTGAGTTCGGTGCATTAATGGATTTAAAATATGACAAGAAGCTAAATCCAACCGTTTGTACTGCTACTGAATTATAATTAACAACATGAGTACCAATCAAAAGTTTGTATACGAGAAGTAGAGGATGTGTATCAAGTTGTTGTAGCATCAGCAATAGGGCGGTGGCCGAGAAGCTGCTGCGGAAACCCACGCCGGTGGGCTACCGGCGAAAACTTCATGTGCGATCGGAGTACTGTTGGACAGCAGATTCGGCGGTAGGTTGAAGTGCGGTGCAGACGAGGGCGGTGGATCTGAGGCCGTCAGTCCACCATGAGGTGGCCGCCACTTCGCGCTGCCGTCAACGCCCCCTTCATCGTCGTCAGCGGTTGCCTCGAGCTCATCGTCTCCCAGCGGCAGCCGCTCGTAGGTGGCGTTAGTGAAGGTGGCGGCTATGACCGTCACAGGCCCGGCAGCCACCAGCTTGCCGACGACGGTTCCCCCCACGACCTGCCCCTGTCCGCAGGCGAGGCACACGGCGAGCCCGGTGGCGCCCGGTGGCGAGGGCGCGGGGAGGAAGGAACCTGAGAGGAAGAGGATGTCGAAGCGGCCGCGGAGCGCGACGACGGTGCCGTCGCCCTCGGGCTGGCGGAGCGTGACGTTGGCGACGGCGCCACTGCCGCTGAGGACGGAGACGCCGCGCTGCCTGCGGCGGGCGAAGGCGGCGAGGGCGTGCATGATGTCTGCGCCGGTGGCGATCTCGAGCACGTGGGAGCGCATCGCGTTGGGGCTCTCGCGCGTGATGACGACCGGCGGCTTGGGCTTGTTCTTGGACCCAGCGGGGCGGCCGCGGGGACGGCGGCCTCCCCCTCTTCCTCCGCTGTCGCTGCCGGCTTCGAGGCCGCCCGCCGACTGCTCGTCGTCGGCGCTGGCCTCGTTATTTGTGGTGGGGGAGCGGTCGGCGTCAAGATTGGGGTTGTGGAGGTGGCGAGAGGGAGAGAGGGAGGAGGTGGCGACGGCGGCAGGGCCGACCCCGGCCTCCGCCAAGCTCCCTGCCCACCACCTGTTCGCCAGTAGATCGATCTCTTCTGATCTCTAAAACAAGAGTAAATATTGAAATACTAGAAACGAAGAAGAAGAAGAAGAAGATGAAGAGAGAGAGCTGGAGAGAATTAATTAAAGCTGCTGCAATAATATTGGAGGAGATTAGATCCATTATTTGCTTCCCTGTCTTGTCGTTGGGAATTGAAATGATGCAGCGTGTCACTAGACCTCGTGAAGTTGGTTTATCTTGTGCTGCGCGCAATATCACAATCAACTGGAAACCCTAATTCAATTCTAGCTCCCATCTTCAGTTCCTGTGTGGAACAGTCATAGCCCTGCTTTGTGATTGATTCCCTTTCATCAAAAATAATAATAATAAAATAAAAAAATTGATGAATCAGGTATATTGATAAATTAAGAAGTATTTGTGATGATAGTATTTCGTGATTTCATGTTTTATTTATTTTTTTATATATATAAATATGTCATAATTAAAATTGAATTATGAATATTTAGATGATAATTTAATATTTTTTCATTGTATCGTAATCTCGAGAGCTTTATTCCCTTGCATAGTTTCATAGGGACTTCAACTCAAATTTGACCATTTATTCTAAAATAACTGCATATATAACAGATTCAGTTGCATTTTCTTGAATATTTTTAACACCCATTTGCAAATCGGAAAATAAAGTGTCAATTGGAGAGAAGGTGAATCAATAATAGAGAAAATTACATCAGAAGAGAAGGGAAAATAAAGTGTCAATTGAAGAGATAGATAGTGACAAGTATAGATAGCTAAATCAATTATGGCCTAGACAAGTGCACAGACAACCTTGATATTGGAAGATTATATTTGTCATATGACTACCATTTCTCAATAATCAGTACTCTTTTGTCTCCTAGTTCAAGTAAAGAGAGTATTTATTTATCTTCCTGAGAAGTAGTAAAATAATTAATTCCATCTCAAAAAGTCGATATATGTAGCTATCATCTATTTAGATAATAATTACGCCAGACATCATATATATTCCAATGCAGTCCAAAATCGTAATGTAGAGAGGCATTATCGGCAAAGATAAGAGCTCTAGAAGCCCTGGAATATTAAAGATAAAAGATCGTATTTATAAAAATATAAATAAATAGACAATATGATTACATCACAAATAACACAGTCCTTCACATTGCAATAATTATATTTATAAGGTACATATATATATTTTAAAAAATAAATATATAAAGAAAATAGAACAAATATATATATATAGTTAATAAAAAAAATGATAAGGACTAAGTAGAAGGCTAAATATTAGAGATTGG
>JBBUKS010020540.1:0-11681 GCA_038050645.1 Hedychium gardnerianum
TTCATCATAGAGCCACCTATAGCCAAATCTAATTGAGTCTTGCTGGAGAAAGAAATCCCAATGTAAAATATATGGACAATCAACCACTATTCCAAACCATGGTGTGGACATTGGTAAAATAAGTCTAGGAATCTTTCCCATACTTTGTATGCTCCATCTTTTTTCTTGAAGTTCATGATCTGATTCCTTATATAGATTATTTTTCTCAGTGAAAAATACTTGTTCAAAAATTGTTGCCCTAACTCATCCCATCTCTTGATGCTTCTAGGTGGCAAAGTATTTAACCAAGCTCTAGCTGAATCTCTGAGACTGAAGGGAAATGCTAGTATCCAAATTATCTTCTGGAACCCCTTCATATTTCATTGTATTGTAATATCTGCAGAATTTTACAAGATGTTGATATGGACTTTTAGAATTTGACCCTCTAAATTTATCTTCTTGAATCTTAGAAATAAATGTTGGATCAAGAATGAAATTCTGAGCATAAATTAGTGGAGGTACAATAGGATCCAATCACCTTCCAGATAGGGGAGCAGCATAATTTTTTAGAGGCTTGTTTACCATAATGGAATGAATTTGCTCTTCTTCAAACTGTCTTTACAGATTTCTTCTTCTTCTGAACGTTCTGTCAATCTCAAAATAAATAGGCAAAAGATCTCTTGTAAAATTAGTCATTCACATACAAAAAGAAACAAATCCAAGTGCTTTCAAGTTCAAAACAAAATTATTTGCTCAAAAAATAAATGTAAAATTTAAGAAAACAAATAAATTGTAAAGTTATTCACAAAACAAGTAAATGTAGAAATGTATTAACAAAAAGAAAAATGTTTAATGTAACTAAATTACTTATAAGTAATGTTAATCAAAATAGTCCCTGGCAACAACGCAAAAAACTTGTTGTGTCTACCGCAAGTGTATGGTAAAGTCGTCAAATAAAAAAAATATATTGATCCTCAGGGACTGTGGATTAAGTACTAATGAGTTCACAAAATAAGTTATCTAGACAATCGAAATTGATTGTGAAAGTTATATAACTAGAGCTTGTGAGTGAGAAAGAAAGGTTGAGAGGTCCAAAATGGGAGAGGTTGGTTGTTGAGAGAGAAGTTGGTTTGAGAAGGCGATCCAAGGACTTAGGTTTCATTATGATGCTAGTTGATGATCCTATGGATTGTTTATCTACCTACCTCCATAACTCTTGTAGGGATTCTAACCAAATTATCGGTATAACCTCGCGAAGATCAGACCAAAGTGTTTACACCATTGCCTTTCAATGCTATTAAGTAGAAGAGATAACATAGAAAGTCGAAATAAAGAATTACCCTCTATCACTAAGGGCTCCCCGGGTATACAATCTAGATTACACAAGTCACTTCTTAACATTGGAATGGTGAAAACCCATTAAACTCTAATTAGCTAATCCCTTATGGAGAATTTTCCCCCCATTTCAAGTTGTTGACTTTGAAAATTCCGATAAAAGAATTACCCTATGTAACTAAGGGCTCCTTGGGTATACAATCCAAAGCATCTCCCCTACATGGTGACAATCCTTCATATCCACATGTATACTCTTCACATATACATTCCATCAAACATAAACAAATCATCACACACATGGAACAAATCATAAACACTTCATAGAATAAAGAAATTGGCAAATTCATAGTTAATACATCAACATCACGTCACAATTACTCCATAAATCCTAGAATCTAGGAAATCTACTCCATAGCAAGGGAGTTACAAAATAAGAGACAAGAAATGAACCATTTTTACAATCAATACAAAGAGTAGAGAAGAAGAGATGCTTATTGATGCGTTGTCAGTCTTCTTGGATGAAATCCTTGCTCTGGAAGTGGACGGATCATGGAAATTGGCTAGAAATGGACCTCATAGGTTCCCACGAAGGGGAAACTTTTCCTCCTATTGAAAAGGGGATCTTCACACCTTTTTATATGCCCCACTATCATGTCACAACACCACATGACTGTGCTTGTGAGGAACGATCAAGCCATGGGGAATGCCAGGAAAAAGGCACGGTCGTGCCTAAGGAGCACGACCTAGCCGTGGGAACAAGTTCAGTGTAGGCATAGCCTAACTGTGGGAGATTTTGTTTCTTCAAGTGTCACGGCCGGAAGAAGACATGGTCATGCCTTTTGGCACAACCTAGTAATGGGAGTGTCTGGAAATGTTGGAGTCAACAGCTGAAGAAGACATGGTCGTGCCTTTTGGCACGACACAACCGTGGGAGCTTCTAGAAATCTGTTGGAGGGAGCTTCTGAGGGGGCACGACCATGCCTTTAGGCATGGCCTGCCTATGGAAAATGTTGTGAGGGCCTCCTGATGAAGCACGGTTGTGCTTATGAGGCACGACCATGCTTGGCTTGAGATGGCACGATCGCGCCTTGAAGAGACATGGCCATGCTTGCTGAACTTTGCTCCCTAAACTTGCTCCAATGTCCATTTTGCTCCATTTTAGCTCCAAATAGTGTCATGTCAATCAAAATACTAAGAAAGAAGATCTTGAAACTAATTAAGTAAAAGCATGATAATATAATGAGATAGGGTGAGACAATGTAAATCATAATCCATGAAATACAAGTAAATGTGCAACAAACAATGCCTAAAAATATATATAATCTACGCACATCACTAGCCTGTATGCCCGGGGAGCCCTTAGAAACAGAAGGTTATTTTAACCAGACTTTCTATGTTATCTCTTATACTTAATAGCAATGAATGAAAATGGTGTAAACACTCCAGTGTGATTTTCATGGTTCACACCGGTAATTTGGTTAGAATCCTTATGAGAATATAAATATGGAGGTATGGAGATGAACAATCTATAGAATCATCAACTAGCATTATAATGAAACCTAAATCTTAGGATCACCTTCCCCAAACCATCTCCTCTCTTAACAACCAATCTCTCTCTCTCTCTCTCTCTCTCTCTCTCTCTCTCTCTCTCTCTCTTTGTCTTAAGCTCTAGTTCAGAAGCTTTCAACCAACTTTCGATTTATAGATAACTTGTTTTGTAGTCTCACTAGTGCTTAGTCAATAGTCCCTAAGAATCGAATTTTTTTATTACTTGACAACTTAGACGTGCACTTGCATTTTAGACAAACAAGTTTTTGGTGCCATTGTCGAAGACTGTTTTCGATTAACATTAGTGATAATCAATTTAGTTACTCTAGACGGTTTTCATTTTATTAATAAATTTTTGTATTTACTTGTTTTTGAATAGTTTATCATTTTACTTGCTTTCTTCAATTATGCATTTACTTTTATGCAAATAATTCTATTTTAGAAATTGACTTGAAAGATATTTGGATTTGTTCTTTTTTATGTGAAGGGTTAGTTTTGCAGGAGATATTTTGCCTATTGATCCTGAGATTGACAGAACGTTCAAAATAAGAAGAAATCTACAAAGACAGTTAGAAGAAGAACAAGTTCAGTCTACCATGACAAATAAATCATTGAAAGATTATGCAACACTTTATGCAAAGGGCCTAAGGTTTAGCATCACCAGACCTTCTATTGAGGCCAATAATTTTGAGATCAAACCCATTGTCATATCTATGGTACAACAGAACCAATATGGGGGAAGACCAACTGAAGACCCATATCAACACTTAGAAATTTTCTATGAGATATGTGGAACCATGAAAATTAATGGAGTTTCAACGGAGGTTATTAGATTGATGTTATTTGGATTTTCATTGAGGGATCGAGCAAAACCATGGCTCAACTCCTTGCCCGTCAATAGTATTACAACATGGGAGCAATGTGAACAAATGTTCTTGGAGAAGTTTTATCCTCCAAGCAAAATTGCACCTATGAGGAATCTTATTGCAAGCTTCATGCAAAAAGATGGAGAATCCCTATATAAATCTTGGGATATATTTCAAGGTCTTCTTCGACAATGCCCCCATCATGGATTAGAGAAATGGCTTGTCATCTACACTTTTTATAATGGAATCAGTTATCAAACGAAGGTGTCCTTGGATTTCGTAGCTGGTAGTGCTCTAATGAACAGGGGCCTTAATGAAGCTGAGGAGATAATTGAAAGTGTGGCTTTAAACCATCATCAATGGGCATCAGAGAGAAGCAACCCAATCAAAATTCTTGAAAGACATGATGTGAATACATTGGACTTAATCTCTGCAAAGATGGATGCTCTAACAAAAAGATTTGATTCGATGAAAGTTAATCCAATTAATGCGGTATTTTCAAGTTGGGAGATATGTGGTGACACTGAGCACACAAAAAAAGCTTGCTAAATAGGATCAATTTCTACACAATTGGATCAAATTCAACAAGTTGATGCAATTGGAAACTTCAACCAAAGATCCAATAATCTATACTCAGGAACCTATAACCCCCGAATGGAGGAATCACCCAAAATTCTCCTAAAGCAACAATCAAGATCAAATGGGGCAATCATCCAGCTTCCAATAAAATTCACAACCCTCAAGAATAGAGAAAATACTTGAAGAGATGCAAGTTACTCAGTTGGAAATGTAAAATGATATCAAGCAACTTAGTGGAAGAATGGACAATGTGAAAAAACATCTCAAGATGCTTGATAATCAAGTTTCACAAGTAGCTAGCTCCTCCTTGAGAACACAAAGGTCATTTCCAAGAAAACCTAAACAAAACCCTATTAAGTATTGCTACATTGTTGAGCTAAGAAGCAGACGAACTTTGAAAGAACCCCAAGTTACTGCTACAAAGAAAGGAATCTAATGTAAGCCAATTGGAGAGCCAACTCCTTCCTCCTCACATAACGATCTTAATCATGAGGAAGTTGAGAATGATGAACCAATTAAGAGACCCCCTGTGGGGAGATACGTATCACTGATCCCCTTTCCTCAAGGAATATCCAAGGTAAAGAAAGATGAAGAATTCGACAAGTTTATAGATAAAGTCAAAGAACTATGTATTGAGATTCCCCTCATTGACGCCATACAATAAATGTCAAAATTTGTAAAATTCATGAGGGAAATCATTTCAAATCGATGCAAGAAAGCTGAGTATGAGACTGTAGCTCTAACTGAAGAGTTTAGTGCTTTGTTTCTAAACACACTACCACAAAATATCAAGGATCCAGGGAGTTTTTCTTTTCCATGTAAAATAGGAACAACCATGATTGATAAAGCATTTTTTGATTTAGGAGCTAGTGTTAGTCTCATACCATTTCTTATTTGTAAGAGACTTGGACTTAATGATTGATGTACGTAGATTATATATTTTTTATGCATCGTTTGATGCACATCTTCTTACTTTTCATTGACATGATCTACACTATCGCACTTCATTTTATTATGATATCATGCTTTTTACTCTATATTGTTTGGAGATATGCTCTTTTCATGTTTGCATTTACAGGATGCATTTTGGAGAAAAACGGAATTTTTACGAAGAGTAAAGCAGAAAAGCAGAGCAGAAAGAAGAGTAGGAAGTAGAGCAGCCAGGAAAAACCCTGGCCGTGACCCAAGCCACGGCCAGAGCATAGGCTGTGCCTTAGGTGCAGTAGAAGCTCAAGGCATGGTCGTGTCTCCCAGACATGGTCGTGTGACACATATTAAGGAGGTTAAGGCATGGTCGTATCTCACAGACATGGCCATGTGTCAATCCTAGGCAAGCTTGAGTCATAACCGTGTCTACCAAACACGATCGTGTCTCACTGGTAGTTCAACCTCAACTCTGGGCCATGCCTCATAGGCACGGTCGTGCCTCCACCCATCAGAGCCTCAAGTTCAGGCCATGTCTACCAGACATGGTCGTGTGCTAGGAGTGACCTGGGTCATCCCCCATGCCTATAAAAGAGGTTTTTTTGCCCCTTTCTCAAAGGGGGTGGTTCTTTCCTTCTAGGGAGAACACTAGGTCCTTTCACACTTCATCTTCCAGAGATTTCTTTAGTGATCTGAGGCAGATTTATTTTGCTCATCTTATAATGAGTCATGACTTGTTTCTTTTACTCGTCTTATACCAACTTGGTTCAGGACATGATTTATGTGTCAGTCCCCACTAGGCTGACTACGTCAAACCTAGCCCAAGCTATACTTCCTTGTCATGCAGATTTAAATTACTTAAACATGTGTCTAAGAGTCTCATACTCTTGACATGTAATGCTTTGGCCAAAGACTTCAAGTAATAATCCTAACAAGCGATCGTAAGGTATACATCTCCTTATAAGGAGTGGTGAATCCTTTGTTGGCTATCTAATCACCTTTGAGCACTTCGACTTATACACAATCATCCCGGGTCCACACCTCCTTGGAGATGCTTGCTTAAGATGTCAAAGTATAAGTCTCCATGACAAAGATGACTTGAATACCTCAAGTCGAAGAAAACTCGCACTTAAGCTACAATGAGATCTTTATTGACATATCTATATATGTAGAGAACAATATGAAGTCTCATGGTAGGTCACTCCAATAAACTAGTTACCATTAACTAGCATCCACGTTTAACTCTCAACATCTCAATGTCTCCAGCTAGTGAGGAGCGGCTGCTTAGACAAGCCAAGGAGTATAATCTGTGCTAGTCTCACAGAATCAATAATGTCCAAACTCATCAATTCATCGACAAGGGATGGTTTCAACACATTCATAATTACACATATAGAGATGCTCACTACTTGTGATCCAATCATAAGTTCTCTCATGTTATAAATCGTATTGTGGATATTCAGTAGTTGAGTTTAAGATCCAATCAAACATATAAAAAATGTGCACACAATTAGTGAATCATTTATTTAACCAATAAATAAGTACAAATCATAAGGCGATTGATTGCCTTAGAACACCTCTCAAATATAACATACTCCAACTTGACCTAATGTCAATTGCTATAGTATCCAATACCATAGGTCTCTACATGACTGTCAAACTAGTTTTGAGGTAGAGGTTTCATCAAAGGATGCACTAGATTCCTTTCGGTGAGAATTTTCTCGATTTGTATTTCATTCCTACTTATGATCTTCCTATTCATATGATAACAGTGAAGCACATATTTAGATCATTGATGAGACATAGGTTCCTTGGCCGAATCAATGGCCTCATTGTTGTCATAGTAAACTAGTACTATTTGAACAATGCTCGGAACCACATCCAAGTTCAATGATGAACTTCTTGATCCAAACTACTTCCATTGCTGCTTTAGAAGCTGCAATATATTTCACCTCAGTGGTAGTATCCCCAATGGTTTCTTGCTTGGAACCTTTCGTACTTTTTGCAACTCCATTTAAGGTGAATACGTATCCAAATTTGAACTTGGAATCATCCTTGTCCGTTTGAAAATTTGTATCAGTATACCCACGTATAATTATATCACCCCTCCATATACCAAGAACAAATTCTTTGTTCTTCTCAAGTACTAAAGGATTGCCTTGATAGCCACCCATCGATCCATTGCTGGATCCGATTGATATCTGCTCGTGACACTCAATGTGTACAATATTTTGGGCCTCATACATAATATTGTATATTAGATTGATCCTATAGCTAACGCATATGTAATTTGACTCATGTGAATCCTCTCATCTCATGTTCTCAGGCATATAGACTTCGAAAGGTAAATCCCATGTCTCATGGGAATATAACCTTTCTAGGATTCTTTTATGCTAAACTATTTTAGGACTTTATCGACGTATGTAGACTGTGAAAGACTAAGCAACCTTTTTGATCTATCTCTATAGATCTTAATCGCAAGGATATAGGTTGCTTCTCTCATATCTTTTCATGGAGAATGGTTTAGACAACCAAACTTTAACTAACTTTAAAACGGATATATCGTTTCCTATAAGTAATATGTCATAAACATATAATACTAAGAACATGACCATGCTCCCACTAACCTTCATGTACATGCAGGTCTTATTTAGATTTTGTGAGAAATCAAACCTTTTGATTACTTCATCAAAATAGATATTCCAACTGCTAGATGCTTGCTATTAGTCCATATATGGACCGTTGAAGTTTGGATACTTTATTTTTTCAATAGATGTGAAACCTCGAGTTATATCAAATATACAACCTCGAATAGGTTCCCTCTAAGAAAAACTATTTTCACATCAATTTTCCATATCTCATAGTCATAATGAGTTGATATGGCCAGGAGTATCCGAATGGAACTAACCAAGGTTGGTGAGAAGGTTTCGTTATAGTCAATACTATATTTCAATGATAGCTTTTCTCCACCAATCTTGCTTTGTGGGTAATTAAATTACCATCCATGTTTGTTTTTCTTCTTGAAAACCCATTTGAACCCTATAGTAGTAATGCCTTTAGGTGGGTCCACCAAGTTCCAAACTTGGTTTTTGTACATGGAATCCATTTTCAATTTCATGGCTTTCAACCATGAGTCCCTTTCTAAACTTTTCACAACTAGCAGAATCCTCATCCTCAATGAGTAACATGTCTCTTGATTCACTTATGAGAAATCCATATTTCTTAGGAATTGGACGTGCCCTACTAGATTTATGAAGTAGTGGTGTATTAATAGGTACAACCATTATCTCATCCCTATGATCAATAGGTTGTGGGTCTTAATTAGGCATCTCTTTTGTGTTTATTGGAGTCACTTGAACTACTCTTAGTTCAACCTTACTCTCACTATTTTCTTACAAGAGAAACTCTTTCTCTAGGAATGCAGCATGCCTTGAAACAAACACTTTTTGTTCCAAGGGATGATGGAATTGGTAACCCCTAGTTTCCTTAGGATAACCAACAAATAGACTCATATCAGAGTTAACATCTAGCTTATCTGATATAGTCCTCTTCACATAAGAAGGACAACCCCATATCTTCAAATAAGATAAACAAGGATTCAAACTAGTCCATATCTTATATGGAATAGCAGAGACCGCCTAAGTCCGGACTCAGTTTAGCAAGTAACAGTTGTCTCGAGTGTATAACCCCAAAAGGCTTTGGGAAGACTTGCATAATTATCATCGACCTAACCATGTCCAACAAAGTTTGATTTCGCCCTTCTGACAAACCATTATATTATGGATTGTAAGGCAGAGTCCTTTGAGATAATATCACATTGTCCTTAAGATAATCTTGAAACACTTGGCTTAAGTATTCTCCACCTCGATCCAATCAAAGTATTTTAATACTTTTGTCTAGTAGTTTCTCTACTTCATGTCTAAATTTTTTGAACCTTTCAAAGGTCTCAGATTTATATCTCAATAGATACACATACCCAAATCATGAATGATCATCAGTGAAGGTAATGAAGTAGCTATAACCTCCTCGTGCATGAGTTGACATGAGTCCACATGCATCAGTATGTATAAGGCTCAATATATCATTCACTCATTAACCTTTTACCTTAAAAGGTAACTTAGTCATCTTGTCCTTTTAAGCATGAATTGCATGTATCAAATGAATCCAATTCAAATGATTCCAGAATTTTACACTTGTGTAATTCGGACATGTGTATCTTGCTTACATGGCCAAGGTGACAATGCCACATGTAGGAAGCTAATTGATTATCTAATCATCTATTATTTTTTAACTAACTTATGTCATTACATATATGTGAGACACACCTGGTATCTAATACCTAAGTGTTTAAAGAAATAGTATGAGATCCAATCTCGATGATATCTGAAGGAGATAGGGCATCAGATGCCTTTCTCTTTTTTATGGACTCAAGATAAATCTTGTCGTTTCTTCTCTAATGTCCCAGCTCACCACAATGGTAACATGGGCCCTTTTGTGCCAGTTCTTCTTTCTTGCCTTTTTCTTCCCTTTCCCTTTGGCTTGATATTTTGACTTCCTTTTAGAACCTTTTCTAGAGGAATCAGGTAACATCACAGGCTTCTGTTCTTTCTTAATAGAAGGCTCCATAGTCTTGAGCATGTTGATCATCTCAGGATTGGTGGATTTAAGATTGTTCATCACAGACTTTGAATAACTATTAGGTAAGCTGTATAGAATTAAATCAATACTTAATTCGTGATCCATAGCAAAACTGAGTTATCCTAGTCGCTCGATGTACCCATTCATCTTTAGTACAAATTGCATCGCAGATGAACCCTCCTCCATCTTTGAGCTAAAGAGAAACTTAGAGATCTCAAACCTTTTGGATCTAGATTTCTCATCAAAGAGCTCATGAAGATGATAGATAATCATATAAGTATCCATATGCTCATGTTGCTTCTGAAGATCAGGAGTCGTCGAGGTTAGCATTATGCAACTTGCAAGCTCAGAATCAGTCGTATGCTTCTGATGGGCCAACAATTGGTCCAGAGTTGCATCACCTACTAGACTGGTGGGGAGAGGCTCATCAAGGACATAAACAAGTTTTTCCACCTTAAGAACAATTCTTAGGTTTCTAAGCCTGTTCAACAAGTTCGTCCCGGTCAGTTTGTTCGTGTCTAAAATAGTGCACAAATTCAAAGACGTTATGATCAATCGATTAACCTAGAAATAAAAAATCGAGCAAACATGAGAGAGATGATTTATTTCGTAAAGGTTAACAATTTACACATAAATACAAAATCCCACTTATTTATCGAATTCAAGAGCCCTTACTTCAAATTCGGGAGATTGTAGGTTTTCTCCAAGTGGGTTGATGTCCACTATTAATAAGAACAACCTTGGCTTTGGCACAACAAATCATTCTTACCTCTAGTGGTAGGTATCAAGAATAGCAATTGTAGGATCGAGTCCACGTGAGAGGGTGGGGTGAATCACGTGTTTAAAATTTTTTTTTTTGTGATTTTTTAAAAACTTTCGGAAACTTCTAGTACGCAGCGGAAAAACAAAAGAAAGAAAAGAAAACACACGTTGGGTTTACTTGGTCCGGAGCCTTTGCCGACTACTACTCCAAGGCCCACGACCCTTCAGATCGTATCATTAGGCAATCCACTAATATCCACTTCCGGTAACCTCCGGAAGAGTGATCCTAATTACAGAATGAAGTTGGTGTAACAATCCTACACCAACTTAAGCAAGTAAGAAAAGTAAACAACCAAAAAAACTTTGTTACCAAACACTTAGAATGATGATGATGCTAGCTTGAGTGCTGGTGAAGATCTCGGCGCAGAATGTTACTTGAGCGTGTTCTTTTGCGCAGAGAGTCGAGAGGAGCATTCTGAATTGTTTCCTCGTCATTTGAGCTTTGACACCCCTCTTTTTACAGTGAAGGTGAACCTGATCCGATCAACTGATCTCGGGATCAATTTTTATGATTCAAACTTTATCGGTCGACTAATCCTCCATGATTGGTCAACTAATCCTTCTGAATCAACCCAGCTTCCCGTCCAGATGTTGTCTCTTCGGGATAAAACTTGTGTTCAGTCGACTAATCCTCCGATTCTCCCTCATGGTCTGATCAACTCGCTGATGTTCGGTATGTTCGGTCGACTAATAAATCTGTTCGGTCGACCGAACAAGTGTAAATCCCAACTTTGTAAAATGTTAGTCTTCCTACAACACAGAGTTAGAATAAAACAATAAAAGCATATAATTATGACTTAAATCTTGTCTGACCACGACCAAGATTTAATCATGGTCTCAACTTAGAGTTCCACTTTGGACCTAAGTTGGACCAGCGCCTAATTCCCTACCGAGGACTCGTCCTCACTGGATTCGCTCCTCCAGTTTCTGACCTTACTTACCATTTGCCGAGTAATCTCCTCGATGTCTGATCTCCAACTCACTAGGTCT
>JBBUKS010020599.1:0-11675 GCA_038050645.1 Hedychium gardnerianum
GGTTTAAGGAAAAAGAGGAGAGGAAGATAGACAGCGAGATTTGAAGTTTTCACCCAATCAAATCTGGAGAATTGGGGCGAAATTTCTCCCGCGTGAAGAAGAGAGAAAGAAGAAACTCGGAGGTGTTGTACACGTCAGGTGTCCACATTGGCTGTTGCTCATGATCGCACATATAAAAGTGTGCAGGATATTAAAATTATATATATATATATATAATGATTGTTTTAAAATAGAAAATATAGTGTATTTTGAATTATGTCTTTAATTTTTTAAATAACATATCATATTATACTTACTGCAGGTTGTGATGGTGTATTAATTTTTTAGATTTGAATTGGGATGTAATGAATTTGAATTCATATTATTTTTGAACCATGTATCACTTTAAATTCATATATCGTGAATGTATCTTGAATTTGATAATGTGATTTGTAATTGAATTTGAATGTGTTTGTGAATTGATGCAGCGTGTATCATGAATGTGAATGTATCATGTATTGATTTGAGTGTGAATGTGTTTGAATTTGAGTGTGTTTACGTGATATATTCAAATGTATCATGAATGTGAATTATAGAATTAATGTGAATTTAATATTAACGATGGAAAAAAATCCGTCATTAAATTTTCATAATTAGTGATTGAAATATTATTTTCATTGCTAATATTAGCGATCTAACATTATATATATATATATATATATATATATGGAGCGGAGTGGATCACAAAGCGACACTGCAGCGTCCTCTCAACGTTGGTACCTGACCGGAATGGTAAACATAAAACCTTTATCATGTTCCATGTTGGCCTGGCTGTGGCTTGACCAGTGGAGGGTGATAAGGAAAAAGATGCTATCATTCCACAGTTCTTATTAAAAGGTAAAGCCAACCAGCTTTCTCTCGGGATGCCCTATCCTTCACTTTCAGGAAATAGTTATCATGGCACCATGAAAGAAAGAGAGTGTGGAGCTTTTTCTCCTCACGTCCATGCCCTCGCCTCGCCCCGCCTCGCCTCGCCTCGCCTAGTTTTCTTCACCTTCGTCAGCTGAGCGTTCCCATCAATTGTGGCAAAAGACGAAACGCTCGCCCCCAGCGCCCCCGCCAATCCGTCCCAGGACCAACACGAGCGTTCCCATCAAAAGAATACACACCGGTGTGCAAACTTCAATTCAATTCTATATTCCTGCATCGGATTCAATTTAAATTTACTCAACTCTAGGCCTGTTTTCAAGCTCATTGCGGAAGCAGAGACACCAATATCTTTGCATGCATGCCACTGTCTCCGAAATATTCCCTGCTGCTTTTTCTCCTTACTCTGCATGCTCCTGAACCCAGCAACCAAAATAATTTTTGCACTCAGATCCCAACTTGAAATGTTGGTGATTATGACGGATGAACTCATTATGACGGACTAATTTTTCCTTCATGAATCGATCAATACGCTTTTTATCTTGGTATTCACCCGGGCATGATTAATTAGTCTGTGAAAAGTGCACTAGTAAGAATAATTACTGCACTTGCATGCAAACATTCTTTACATTTTTGAGGTGTAACAGGGCACCATCATCATCATTATGAGGCAACAAGGCTGGCAATAGTAATTTAGTGCATTCAAGAAGATGAAAGTATTTTGAGGAGAAAATTTTACTCAAAAGTACTTCTGAAAAAGGTTTGAATATTGTAGTTCTAATGGAGTACGACGAGAGCCACTACGAGGCTTTTCAGATTCAACTTCCAAAAAGTTCACCAACAGAATCGACCTTGTTAGATTTAAATAGATTGAAAAGGCTTATTGTTTTTCTCTTGAAATCCTTTCCACTCTAGTTATCATCTCTCTTTTCTTGTTAAATTTTTTATAAAATGTCCCTCCCTTAATTAGGGTGATTGATTAATTTATCTCTTTTTACATAATTTTCAAACGGATTTTGAGGAGCATTTGGGACAAGAATAATTATCTTTTGTTACAAAAATGATTGACCAAATTAATATAGTGATAAGATGTTCATAAGCAGTATTAAGTTCATATTTATCCTGTCTTTTTTCATGTACTGGTCATTGTTCGGACTAGTTAGACTAGCCTTCGTGATTTACCTCCTTCGTGTTGGTCCTGAGACGGACTAACGAGAACACTGGGGTGAACGTTTCACCTTTTACTACAAATTAAGTTCATATTTACACAACCATATTATTTGAAGGGATTTAAATAATTTTCACATTCAATATAATATAATATTAATATAGGAATGAATTGTTTTGCAAGGACATTAAAGGAAAGGGGAATAACAAAATGGCATTTTAAAAAAATCTATCAAAGGGGCATCACTTATTGATTTAAAAAAAAAACACTCTACCCATCATCAGTTCTTCAGCTCTTCAGCTCTCTAATATATTATTCAATATTATTATCTTCTATCATATATATTAAATCTTAAAATATTGAAATATATTATAATAATTATAATTTTATAACTGCTACAATACATATTTATCTTATTAAAAAATATTTGTATTGTAGTAGTTATGATTTTTTAACTGTTACAATATGGATTCGACATGTTCACCTAATATTTAGGTTGTAGTAATTATAAAATTATAATTACTATAAATATTATAGCATGTATGATTTTGTAAATATTATAATACTGATTCGACCTATTTATTTAATATTCGATAATAATTATGAAATAATAATTATTACATCGCATATTTATGATTTAATATTTATGATAGAAAATAATAATATCAAATATTATATTTGAAGAAGGTTAACGGAATAGGATATCTATTTATGATCTAATATTTATGATAGAAAATAATAATATCAAATATTACATTTGAAGAAGATTAACCGAATAGGATACCTTGTTGATAAAAAAAAGTACCCATATAATTCTAAAAACATAGGGGCATTTTTTTTAATTTTTTTTTTAAAAAATGGAGAAGATAAAATGGGCATGGAGACCGGGGTCGGTGGAGGTGGGACCCGAAGCTCAACACCTGAGCGCGCGTGCAAAGGCCGGGCTTCATGGGGATCATGTTTGCTCCCTGCATTTTTGTTTATATTTAATTTACTCATATTCAATATTTTATTTTATTTAACAATATTCTATAACATATGCTATTATCATCATCATGAACATTTCCCCACACGAATAATATTTATTTTCTCCCTATCTCTTTCCCTGCACATAACTGTAAAATATTAAAAGACAAGTTGATTACCAATAATATTGTAGTTTTTGGTTTCAAGGCTTTTTGAATGTAAACAAATTTTGTAAACTTCTTCAAAGGGCAGTTATAAATGCATGCATTAATTCATCTCGCCATACCTTCTCTTTGAAAAGAAATATAGAGAGAACAAAAAAATAAAAAAATAAAAATTGAAGTTTAAGAAGAGATAGAAATGAATGCTAGTAATCATGAAATGTGAAGCTAGCTTTAGCCTTTAGGGAGGAAGATGAAACAAGAAACCTCCTTAGACCACCAGTGCCTCAGTACTATTCCATGAGCTTTAACATGAGCAACCCTAATCTCCATGTATTGTCACCTCCAAGAATATCAAAACTCACCGTCAGTCTTCATGGATATGTAGCAATGTACGTACTATTTTATTTATTGTTTTACTCGAGAGAGAGATTGTATATAATATTGATAAAAGATGAGTAGCGAAGTGCTATTACTATTTGGCAGTGTACTTATGCGAATGGCTGCTCAGTGCTCTGTGCTCCACAAGCTGTTCCATGAGAAATCATAGTATGGGAGTCATAATGTTCAATTCTTTCGACCTCGAGCATCTTGTTAGAAATAATTTAAAAATAAAAATAAAATAAAATAAACAAGGGTACGTTGAGGTTTTGCTGCACCAGGGGCAACGCTGAGTACCCTGCATCGGGTTGATATGAAACGACAGTAATGAGAATTAAGAAGAGAATTTGCAGAAACGGAGGCAGCCACAAGCAGCAGCATGTTCCTATTACATGATGGAAACAAACCGGAATCCAGAGATTAAAGTAGAACAATGAAGCTCTTTTATGTTGCTTTGGTACGTACGCATGCATGCAGCGGGGCATGCATTATGGGCGCGTAGCGTAGCTGAGCGTAGGATGCAGCTACGCTACTGCTGAACCTGAACATGGCTATACTCTCTCATTAAATATGCAGCAAATTAAATTGAGTAATCGTAATAATATTTGACTCTTCAATACTGAAGCATATCTTTCTCACTCATTAAATATGCAGCAAATTAAATTGAGTAATCGTAATACTATTTGATTCTTCAATACTGAAGCATATCTTTTTTGGTGCTCATGAGCAATGATGCCCCCTCAATCTCTTCTTTTCACAGCCTCATTAATTAGCCTGTCTCTCTCCTGTGTTATAATTGTAGGTGACTGAGCAATAGCAGGACCCTTTTCCAATGCAAGGGCATGGGAATTTTCAAGCATGGCCAGGTCTAGTGCCTATTGATTTTTATGCGGAAGAGAGACATATGAGCAAGATATGTCTTATCAGTGTCCATGGGTAAGCCCTAGCTCCTCTGCTGAGGCAAGTGTCAGTTCATCAGCATGCACCTCATGGTGGTCTGCACTGCAATCATCAAGTGCAATGCAAAGATCAGGAGGGGGAGAAAAAGTGTATCCATTTGTCAACTTCACCAGCATGTGGTGGAGAGAGTTGAAAAGGAAAGGAAATTACATATTACTTCTGAAAGTGAAAACTTGCTTGTAGAATCAACGGGGCCTCGTTCACAAACTGCTCATCATTTACTCGAAAACAGTTAAAAATATGCAGAAATGTATTAGACAAAAAGGATTAAGGAATGGGAGTTGACGTGGAGCTTTATGATTTAGCTGTGTCAATTGAATTAATTACGGGTGGGAAGGGAATATTATTAAATAATAATAATAATTAATTATATTAAATAATATCGGATTTGAGACGATGGATTTGATTTCATACAAATTTTTCATCGGTCATCATGTTAAATCGGAAAGTGCTAATAGAGACTCATCCAAATAATTAACATTCTTAGGTTCGCTTTTTATTAGAGGAAAATTTTCTTACAATGCACTGCAGTTAAGATTCGAACCTTAGATTTTTTGATTATCCATTGAAGACTTAACTATCACACCATTGTCCCGGGACAAAGGGATACTACTAAAAATGATTAATCAGATCGGATAACGTCGGACCTGGGATGACCGACTCGGTCCCACGAAAATTTTCCATCGATCATCAGGATAAATCAAAAAGCGTTAATGAAAACTCATTCAAATGATCAATATTCTAAGATTAGCTCCTCATTGAGAAAGGGGGAACACAAGCATGAAGATGTAAAAGTGAGTCTCGTTAATTGATATTTATATAAATAATTATTTTAATAAATTTTAAAATTAATTTTTAATAAATATAAAATATTTTGTTAGACATTTAATTTCTTATATAAAGGGTTAGAATAAATATTT
This sequence comes from Hedychium gardnerianum, assembly GCA_038050645.1. Taxonomy (NCBI): domain Eukaryota; kingdom Viridiplantae; phylum Streptophyta; class Magnoliopsida; order Zingiberales; family Zingiberaceae; genus Hedychium; species Hedychium gardnerianum. The sequence continues at coordinate 5,463 of JBBUKS010020599.1, forward strand.
TTTTATAATTTATTTTTTTAAAAAAAATATAAAAATATTTTTAAAAATTATTAAAATAATAATTTTATTTTTTGCTCCAATAAAAATAAAAAAAAAGGAGCAAAGTAGGAGTGTCTGTGTGTGCTGGTTGGGGGTATGATGAGACCTTACCTATTTATGGATTCCTTTCTTCAGTTGTCTGTCGGGATGGACAATTCCTCATAGGCAGTCTCGTGTACTTGGTAATGCTTAATTTCATTCGTCTCTCATTAAAGTAAAAGATGAAATAATTACTTTAACATCCTTCCAGACCCTCATCCCGTCCCAACTAACAGCTAGGGAGAGTATTTTGCTAGCTCTCCTACGTACTACGAATGAAATTAATGCAAACAATTGACCACTGTCATTCTCGTTGGAATGCGGAATTCAGTGGCTTCATGGGAAATTTGGTGGCAGTATATATTTTATAACAGATCGACTAGTGTTTGGTTGTTTCTTTCGACCAATGATTGGGAGTATTGGTTATTAATTACGTACTAATTATTGTCATCATTCGATTCAATTAATGATAAATCATATATTTCATGTGGGTTCACAATTCCAGCATTAATTACGAATTAATGTGAATGATTTTCTTCATTCTCAATTTCCTTTTTTTTTCCATTCTTTTTATCAGCTGAAAGATTTGGTGATATATGTTATCTTCAGTGGTCGATCTCATGCTTGGTAAATATTATCATCGTGCGAGTGTGTGTGTGTGTGATATAAGTCAAAAGGACTGGACTTGGATTTGATTCACGACCCAGGCAGAGTCCATTGACCAAATCCACTAGACAAAATCGAAAAGCGTGGTGGGACCCACAGGGAAGGCGCGTGACAGTAGGCATCATCTAGCCACTGCCCCCGCTTGGCTCCCATCAAACTAAAGATACAATTTTGTAATCAAATGCATGCGTGCACCCACAAACTCATGCATGCATAATCACCAACCTTTTTCATATAATAATAATAATAATAATAATAATAATAATAATAATAATTATTATTATTATTATTATTATTATTATTGAATGGAGCACAATGACATCTCAAACTCATTAAACCGCATGAACCTTTCAGCTGTACAGTAGCCTTATTGTTTGTTGCTTTAATTTCTCCTTTGCATGCCCTGGTTTGTTCCGAAGTTTAATTTCCCTCCTTTTGCTTCATCATAATTATTATTATTATTTATACTGCTTCTCTGGATGACGGTGATGATGATGAGATCATGACGAGTGGATAGATATATTACACATGTTATTAACCAATGTACATGTGGATAGGCATAGTTTTGCTTTTGTCCGAGCTATGATTGTTGGATAAGGTATATGTTTTCGTTAACCCATACATTATCTCATTTTTTTGATTTATTTAGTGGTTAAAATGTGAGATTTAATTGTTCATCTCAAAATTAATCAATATAAATTAAATATCTGATATATATATATAATATTTTTATGCCATGATGTTATAGGCGCATGCACCTTTCAAAGGCATCCTTCCTTTAATGCTTTTTCTTCTCTTATCACCCGACATTCTATAACTAGCACTAAATTATAATACAATTTTGTGATCAATTCCATTTAATTTTTTATAATTTTTAAAGGATTGAAATAAATTAATAATTAGATATCCCTATATGCACATTTTTTAAAAAAAAAAAAATCATCTACCTTACTTTCAAGATTAGTCGAATAAATTCTAAATACTATGATTATAAAATATATATATAATATATATTTTTTATCCGTAGTCTTTTTTATTATTAGTTCTTTCGACTTCAATGGGATGAAAAAGTTTAAATATCTGCCTCATTACATTTTGTAATAAAATTGAATTGACAATGAGATGGGTCATGGGTTAATAATTATTCATAAACAGGTGTGTTAGCACAACCATGCTTTATTAATCATTCCAAATACTTTTTTCTTAAACATCTCTATCATCTACCGTCCATTGCGTCGAGCAGAGGGAGGGATCGTGGGATGGCGATTGGTGGTGCCACATTACGAGAAGGCGGCATGGGCCTCCCTCGCTCGTGTCACACTATTTTCCCCATTGGGGTAATCATTTCAAAGGGAGTATTGCTTACCGGGACCACCACTCCATCTCCCCCCACGTAAACATGCCATTTTTGCAATCAGATCCCTGGTATCCATTCAAATTCAACAAGCAGGGCTTTTAATGACAAAATATGAAATCATCATCTCGACGATCCCTCCCGAGTGATCTCTCACTATATGGAAGGAAGATAAATGACGAATGATTACTAACTTTTAAATAGTAACTATTGTATAGAAAAAAATAAAAACTTGACGAATATTACACCATTAAAAATTGATCTCTAAATCTCTTGAAACAAACATGACCCTTGATTTCACATGTAATGGAGCAACTATAATAAACAAACCAAACAATTCTAAGAAGTTTAATATTCAACAACTTAAAATTTTATTTATATTTATTTTATATATATGATTAAAAATTAAAAAAATATTAAATTATATATATATATATAGGAGTAATATGCTACCCGACTCGTCGTTCATGATGCATTTGCGACACGTTCATGATTAAGTGGTTGAGGTGTCCGGAAGTGATTTGAGCATCCCAAGTGAATGCACTCGGATTTTTTTTTAAAATCCTAAATTTCTTAAATCCTAAATTCTAGATATTATACCCAAAATAAATACCGCACATCCCATGAATACCTAATTTTTTTTTTCATTTTTTTAGCTTGAATACTATAATCCAATCCTTAAACTCTAAAAACAAAATCTTAACGGACTTAACCCCGGGCTAAAAAACATATACAAAAATAAAAAATCCTGCACGCATTCACTTTAGGACGTCCGAATCACTTTCGAACGCTCAACCACTCAGTCACGCACCGTCGTGCAAGGTATAAAAATTATATATATATAGTTTTGATATCTCGCACATTTTATCCCGCACACCCCGTGCACACCCAAAATTATTATTTTTTGCTTAATACTATAACCCAACTCCTAAATCCTGAAGGTAAAATCTTATTAGTACAACTGAGAGCTTAAAAAAATAAACAAAAAAAATCCAAGCGCTTGGAAAAATCCAACACCTGGACCCTATGAGGGTCATCCATCGCCGCCCACATAAGAGTGTATAGGCTAACATAAATATGTATATATATAATGCATTGTTATGGACTTGTGGTGCACACCTTCCGTGCGCACCCGTTTATTTTTATTTTTTTGTTTATTTTTTTTTGGCTTTGGGGTTAAGTCAATTAGATTTTATCTTTAGGATTTAAGGTTGAGTTATAGTGCTCAAGCTAAAAAAAATTCAAATCAAAAATATATTTTAGGTGCATACAAAGATAGACACGAGAAGAATAAGATAATATTACTATATATATAGTTTTGATAGCATGTACACCCTTATATGAGTGATCATGGGCAACAACTTATGTGGACATCTGACGTGGCTAAAACCAGAGTGTTTTAATCCGTCTCTTCCTTCTCTCTTCTTCGCACGGGCTTTTTTCGCTCCGATTCTCTATATTTTTTTTTCCAAAAAACTTCAAATCTCATTGTCTCTCTTCCTCTTCTCTCTTTCCCCTAGTTCCCTAAACCCTTTCTTCCTCTCCTCTCTTCCCCCTGGTTCCCTAAACCCTAAATCTATCGTTGTCGCCGTCGCCTCTCCCTGCATCCCTGGTTGCCAGCGCTCGTTCCCACGCCATCTCTCCGGGGATCCTTCACTATTGTCGCTCGTTCCCTTCCTCGTCGCCTTCGCTCCCTTAACCATATGTAGATGCAAAAATTGATAATCCTTCTATTTCTGTTATAAGTTTTATTCTTAATTTATAGTTAAACTTCAATCCTTTTATTTCTACTATAATGATTTTGAGATTAATGAAACGTTGGTGCAAGTTTTTTCAAAACATCATCAACGTGGAGCTATTTTGTATGTTGATGCTATTTTGAGAACTAGTTTGGTGCTGGTTTATTCAAAATAGCACCATGTTGGTGCTGATTTATTCAAAACAACACCACGTTGATGCTGTTTTTTTTAAAACAGTACTAGTTTGGTGTTGGTTTGTTCAAAACAGCACCACGTTGGTGCTGATTTGTTCAAAACAGCATCACGTTGGTGCTAGTTTGTTCAAAACAGCACCACGTTGGTGCTGGTTTGTTTAAAACAACACCAATATTGGTGCACCATTAATGTTGGTGAGTGTCTAGAAGATATATATGACCTTCAATCATGATTTTAATCTTCTCACAAGAAGCTATGACAGATGTACCTGAGGCGTTACCCCTTCTCCTGTCGACAGATGTACTTTAGGAGCTACCCCTTCTCCAAGGAAGAGAAGGCAATCACTGGAAAAATAAGGCAGTGCTTTGAGAAAGCCAAGAAAAAAGTAACCTCATTTTTCTCAACGAAGGAGAAGAAGAATGAGCTGCAGTTTGTAAGTGACAGAAAGTTGATCAATGATTTTTCTTACTCTTCCCTTTTCTCTATCTTCTATCAATTCCTATTCTGTACCACCAACGTCGAAATTATCGATCGTAGAAGATATTAATTTATATGATAATTGTAATATACTACAATAGTTAATGCTTAATTATTTAAACAAATATAATTGAAAGAACTTTGATTTAATTATTTCCTGCTATACTCTTTCTTTCTGTACCAAATATCAAAATTAAGAGTCAGAAATCAAGTAATATATACGTTATTCTTATCTCCTTCTTCCTCATGAACAAGATGATGAGTTCTAAATTTTTAGAATAATTATTTTACGTAAAAGTAAAATAAAGCAGAATTGGTTGTATACAGAAACAAAGGAAAAGTGGACATACTAGTCTTCAAAGACATATATGACCTCCAATCATGATTCTGAATTTTTTTTGAAATTTCAGAATTTTTTTCATGGGATGAAAGTAGAGAGTGTCTTCAAAGACCAGCACCAACATCCGTATCACTTGACACGCGCCCATATCTTCCTATGAGAGTCTCAGAACCATAATTGAAGGTCATATATACATTCTAGACACTCTTTGCTTCCATCCTATGGAAAAATTTCAGAAATCCAAGCTTTTTAGGTCCATCAATGGGTTTCGGTCAAAACCCATTGATGGACCTAGAGGACTCAGATCAGACTCATTCCAAGTCCTGTAGATTTACATGACTCACGGGAATCCAAATATGCCCTCATTTATAAATTTTATACTTTCCAGCATTGCTCCAGACCATTTGGAGAGTTTTTCACATAGTGGTACTGGTATTTGAAAACCAACACACACCAACATTCGTATCACTTGACACACGCTCATATCTTCTTGTGAGAGTCTCAGAACCATGATTGGAGGTCATATATATATTCTAGACACTTCTACTTCCATCACATGAAATCTTTTTATAAATCCAAGCCCTCTAGGTCCATCAATGAGTTTCGGTCAAAACTCATTGATGGACCTAGAGGACTCAGATCAGACTCATTCCAAGTCCTGTAGATTTACATGGCTCACGGGAGTCCAAATGTGCCCTCATTTATAAATTTTAGACCTTTCAAGTATTTCTCCAAACCATTTGAAGAGTATTTCACATAGTGGTACTGGTATTTGAAGACCAGCACCAAGTTGATGTTGGTCTTTGAAGACTAGCACCAAGTTGGTGCTGGTCTTTGAAGATCAACACCACATTGGTGCTGGTCTTCAAAGATCAGCACCAACATCCGTATCACTTGATACACGTCCATATTTTCTTGTGGGAGTTTCAGAACCATGATTGAAGGTCATATATAAATTCTAGATACTCTCTACTTCCATCCCATGAAAAAATTTCAGAAATTCAAGCCCTCTAAGTCCATCAATGGGTTTCGGTTAAAACTCATTGATGGATCTAGAGGACTCAGATCAAACTCATTCCAAGTCCTATAGATTTACATGGCTCACGGGAGTCCAAATGTGCCCTCATTTACAAATTTTATATCTTTCCAGCATTACTCCAGATCATTTAGAGAGTTTTTCACATAGTGGTACCGGTCTTTGAAGATCAGCACTACATTAGTGCTGGTCTTCAAAGACCAGCACCAACATCTATATCACTTGACACACGCCCATATTTTCCTGTGAGAATCTCAAAACTATAATTGGATGTTATATATACATTCTAGACACTCTATACTTCCATCCCATAGAAAAATTTTAAAAA
>JBBUKS010020610.1:0-11674 GCA_038050645.1 Hedychium gardnerianum
ATAACAATAAGACTTAACTCTGATCCTTTGACAACATCAAAACATAAGTTTGATTCTGGTGCTCCCTGCACCAACAAATTCAACTCAATAGATTAAACAAGTAGTGTTTACAAATCAATAAGGCTACTCCCTAATCCTAGTATCATGAGTCTACTCCATGAAATAGGAGTTACAACTAGAAAATATCAGGAATACAAGTTGTAATTAAGACAATTCAGAAAGGAAAAAAGAAAAGCTTAGTCTCGATGTAATGGCTTGTCTCTGGTTGATCTCCAATCCAAATTCAAGGCATTGAGCGTCGAAATCTCCTTGAATCTTCTCTCCAAAGTCTTCTTGGGGCCCTTGGATGGCACCCAATCAATATCCCCTCTTTAGATATGGAATTTGGCTTATATAGGTGGATCTCCAAGTGCCCGACACGGGTCATGCCCGTCGGCACGACCCCCCACGTCGGGCGCTCTGACTACTGGCAGGCGGCGGCATGGGTCGTGTTGGCTGGCATGACCCCTCATGGAGGAAGTCTAAAGTTTTGTAATTCGAGCATGGGCCTCTCATGTAGCTCGCTGGAGTTATTGGGAAATCGGGCATAGCCCATGTCGACTAACACGGGCCTCCCGTAGTGGGCATTGTAAACTCCGGAAAGCAGTTGCTGGAAAGGGCTGAGAATGGAGCATGGGCAGTGCTGGCTGGCACGACTCCTCCGTGTCGCCCGCTGGAGTCTTTAAGAACTGGGACATGGCCCGTGCCACATTTGCCACAACCCGTGTCAGCTGGACTTCCTTGGAAAGGTTGTTTCTAAATCTCATTTTGACTTCATTTCTCCCCCTATCAAGGAAAATACACAAGAGCAGCTCTTCAAACTAGAAAAATATCAAAATAAAACATGAACAAGCAAAAACATGGATTAAACACTCAATACATGGGATAAAATGTGTGCTAAACTAAGATAAAAATCATATATGAAATATGCACATCAAAATCCCCCAGACTAAATCGTTGTTTGTCCTCAAGCAAACATCAATATCTAGAACACATGTGAATGCTCATATCGTAAGCTCAATAAATTCATCTAATCCTATCAATTAGTATTATCATAAAGTAAAGGTACTAGATTAGTTTCACCAAGCCTACAAGAAAGTCAAAGTGCACACCTAAAGTTTTCAAGTTTCGATCTAAGTCAAGTCGTCATCCTATCATATTCCCAAGGTTTCCAACATTAGGCACTCACCAGCCTTATGCGAGGTTTGTTCCCTCTTTCCAACACAAAGTCTCAAAAGAGTACTCGGTTTTAAGAGAAATCTAATATTTATTTTCCTAGTAACCTAACTCGGTCTCAAAGGAGTAACATATTAGTTTCCACTCACTACAACTATTTTTTATAATCTCTTATTCATTTATTCTTCTCTTTTATTCTTTTATTTTCCTTTTTTTTCGAAGTGCTTGTAGTGTGCAACACTTGAGGCAAGAACTCTTTTATAAGTTTGAGATCAGATTTTTACAAATGAGCTGACAAGAATCGAGGTTATCTAGTAACTAAAATATTAGGAAAATGACACTTATGGTTACCAAGGTACTAGTCTAACAAGATAAATCATGACTAAGTCGTACTAAATCAACTTTTTGGAAGCAAAACATAAGTGAAGTGAAGTATTTAAACTATCAAGTAGGCAATTGGCGAAATATCATCAACTCAACAATGCTTTCATGATCTTACTAAAAGATAAAGAGAACATGAATTACCACATATTTCAAAGAGTGCATTCACATGGTATCATCAAAATATTACTTAAAAGACAAGTCTATTCATGCATGCTTCAAGTTGACAATCAAAAAGAACAATATGAATAAAACAAAATATGTTGAATGAAAACTACTACTAAACTAACATACCATGACAAAAACATCACAAAAGGCACAATGAACAACACTAGTAAAAGAAAAATAAACTATCCCTTAAAGTGAGGCGCTCCTCCAATAGAATCTGATCAACGTGGAGGACGAGGAGGAAATTGAGGAAGGGGAGGCATGTCGAAATTGCTAGGAACTCAGGAGTAGAGGTTATAATGCCATTGATATAAATGATCAATCTGAGATGTAGTGCTATCCTCTGCCCTCCTGTGGTCTTCTTTCCTCTTCCACTGCTGCCTTTGATCATACATAAACTGCTTCATCTCATCCTGAAATTGCCTTTGATCTCATATAAAGGCTGCCTCTTCTTGCCTCAACTTAGAAATATAGTTAAGCTTCATCATAGTACATTTCCTCCCTCTGAAAATGTCTTGAAAGACCATCTAAACCACTACTTCAGTGTCCCCATTATTGCTTCATGTTTTGCCTCATAAAAACCTATTATGCATGGATATTATCAAGGCTAGAACAAAAGTCAACAAAATCATATGTAGAGGACCCTGCAATATACTCATGATGAGAGAAAAAAGGGCCAGCTGGTTCTATGTTTAAGGTGGGTGGCTCAACCCTAAATATCGGTGGTTCCTCTCTCTATATATATGACCTCTCTCTATCAGAGTGATCACTGGTGCATGGGGCATTTCAGAAGGGGGCAATTGTGGCTCACTAGATGAAGGTATTAGTGGGATTCGCTGTAACCTCCAATTTTCTGGGTTGGTGATTGTGGTGTATTTAGTGTTGGGTAGTTTAAATGGTGCGTGATTTTTCATTATAAAAGCAAATGAATCTCTATCACGAACAAACATCCTAGAAGATAGACACACCCCTACGTCAATACTTGAATTCCCTCTACACTTTCAAACTCACTCATATCGTACTTGAGGATTTCCGCAATGTGAGTGATCATCCCACCAATCATTATTATACCTGAAGGGGCTTTTTCAGCCTTAAGAAGATGCCTAACAAAATGAGAGCCAAAATTGATGCTCTCCTCATTCATCATATTCCATAGGCATAAAAGTTCATTAAGCCTCATAACCCCTTCACTATCTCATCTTCCAAAAATAGCATTTGTCATTATTCTATGGAGATAGTAGAATATAGGATTTTGTAACTGAGAGGTTTTCATCCTTGAAGGATCATATTCATTTAATCCTATCAATTCCCACCAAAACTCTTTTTCCTTAAAACCCTTGAGTGATTTTCTCTCCCCCCCCCCCTCTCCTGTTATGTCACCGCAAATGCACGGTTACGTCATCAATAATATAAAAAATTATTTATCCCACATGGACTGTGGACTAATGCACTAGTGAATCTATGAAGCAAGCAGCTAAACTAATCAAATTATTGGTGAAGACTTATGAACTTGAGAAAGAGAGAGAGAGGTCCAAAAAGAAGAGAATGCAAGAGAGTTGGGAAAATTGGTTGGGAAAACGATTCTAGGATTTTGATTTCACTATGATGCTAGATAATGTCCCTAAAATATATTCATCTCCTTATCCTCCATACTTACAACTATGTAGCAAAGGATTAGTCTCTATTTCAAGGTCTTTTGACCCTAGAAATAGGTAAGTGTCGATGCCCTTTGTCACTAAGGACATAGTAAGTTCGGTTGAATGAGTATTCTTTGTCACTAAAGATCTCCCAATTATCCAATCTAGTAGTCATCTTAAAATAGGAATAAATCATTCACATCTACATGCATTAGTCGCATGCACATTTCGTCAAACATGTAGTAGGCAGAATACACATAGAATAAGTAGTAAATATCTCATAGAAATAAAGAAATGTGCATATCCATAGTTGATACATCAACAATCACATTATAGTTACTCTCTAATCCTAGAATGCAAAGTATCTACTCCATAAATAAGGGGAGAAAGCACAAAGATAAGAAAGTAAATATTATACACCCTAATCTAAAGAAAGAGGGAAGAAATGCTTAGCCGGATGAAGTCTCTATCTTCGGGAGCGCCCTCCTTGCTCTTGGATGATGGATGGAGTAGAGAAAATGACCTCGGATTGTCGGTGGAGAGCCCTAAAAATAATGGTGGCTAGACCTTGTGGGTTTCCTTCAAGGTAAGAAAACCTCCCTTTCACAAAAGGGAAAAAAATCCCCTTTTATAAACAAGGGGCACAGCCCCTGCCTTCTGGACACACGTCTGTGCTTGGAAGGCACAACCAAAAGCTAAGGTCCCTGCTGGCTGGAGGCACGGTCGTGCCTGGTTGGCACGACTCCTATCTGAGATGGCCCTAAAGGCAAGGCACGACCATGCCTTTTGGGCACGGCCCCTGGCTGACTTCTCCCAGAATCACACACGGTCATGCCAAAAAGGCACGGCCAGAAGTTGAAGTCTACTAGAATCACACACGGTCATGCCTGGAAGGCACGGTCGTGGCCTTGGTTCCTGTTGAGGCTGAGGCACGGCCATGGCCTTGGCCCTGGTTGCTTTTCTTCTTGCTCAGGTCTCCTCTCTGCTTCTTACTAAGCTCTTCATTTAAGCTCCATTTTGCTCCAAATCACGTCCTGTTAATAAAAATAAAGGAGCAGATCTCCAAACGAAGTGGAGTAAAAAACATGATAATATGATTAAAAAAAATGTGTCATAATGTAGATCATAATCAATAAAATGTAAGTAGATATGGATCATAAAGTGTCTAAAAACATATATAATCTACGCACATCACACCCCCAGACTTAAACCTTTGCTTATCCTCAAGCAAAAACCTACAATTTAGATCCATGTGGTAATGAAGTGCATCATTATCCCTAGTGATTCATGTTAACCCTATCATATAGTTTCATTGGTGAGCATGATACAAGAATTTATTTAAGAATGACCTAAGTAATAGTTCTCTAAGCTCGGTGCAAATAAGTGGTCTAACATTTCAAGTGTTAACTCCCAAGCTTAGTCAAATCATCATCTAACTGTGTTCCTTATGCTCCCGGTAATAGACACTTACCTACCACACGCATGGTTCATCTTTCTCAAACTACACAAGGTCTCAAAGGATAACTCAAATTACGAGAAACTTAATAGTTATTTCTCTAGTAATATAACTCAATCTCAAAAGGGTAATTTGTTAGTTTCCACTCATGACAACTGTTTTTATACTTTTATTCAATCATTTTTTTTATGTGTGCTTTTATGTAGCACTATAGGTAAAGGGTTTTTTTATTTTTCCAAATGAGTTGACGTGATCCGAGTTTCTCCAGTAACCAAAATGTAATTGAGAAATCATCTTAGAAACATAAGTACTAGTTCAGTTCTATGAATCATGACTATTTTTTATATGTATCAACTATCAAAGTCAAGCATAGTGTAAAAAAGATCCTAAGACTAGGTCAATTCTCAAACTCATATAATTAGAAACATGCTCATTTCATGCTACTATGGATAGGAAGAAGTAGTCCACTAAATATACTAGCACATACATCATAATACATAAAAATCTAGATAAGAGCATGCTAACATTTTTGCAAGAAGAACAAGTCATGCTAAAATGTGATGGTGTTACAACCGACATGCCACAAAACTGAACCAAACTAAATCAAACAAATGCAAGAACAAAACTAAATGCAAGGACAAAACCAAACTATGTACATATGTACAACTCTCCTCCAGACTTGAACATTTCATTGTCCCAATGAAATCAATAATATGGTGGTGGAGGCCATATCGATATGGCGGAGGGGGATCCCTAGGTGATGGAGGGCGTGGTGGTCTATAAGGAAATGAAGGCACTTCTGGTAAGTTTCCAAGGTGCTCATGATATTCATAGAGCATGGAAACCTGCCGTCTTGTGATATCTATAGAGCGTCTAAAGTCCTCCATTCTCCCTTGCTCATTGTAATAATCTATTACAAATTGGGAGACTTACCCGTGAAAATTCCTTGTCCTCCCAAAATAGTCTCGTACTTCTTAAAATTGTTCTTCAGTCAATGCACAATGTCTCTCCAATATATGTTGGGTGGCGCTGTGCTCCTCATGAAGAATATCCATAGAAGCACGAAAGTTGGAAAAATCAAATCCGGAGCGACCCTTATTGTCGTAAGCGAATGAGTGTCTAGCGGGTTCGGTAACGGGTTTAGCTCCATGGGAAGAGGATGCAGGAGGCCCTCGGGGGTGGGAGCAACGTGAATAGGGGGATCATGAATGATCCAATTGGCTGGATTTCTAATTGAAATGCAGTCGGGATAAGAAAGAGGGAGAGGCCACCCGTCTTTCCTAAGAAAACTATATCCTTTATTTTTCCGATGAATCATTTTCATCTCTAGACAAGTGTCTAAGTCAATCTTGGAGTTGTCATGTAAAGCCTCTAACCTAAATTGACAGCGATGTGTGTGATATATCCCCAAATATAATAGTCCCCGTAGACGCTCTAGCTACCCTTGCTAAGGTTTGGAGAAAATAGTAGCCTGAATTAAAATAGACTTCATTCAACAACATCACCCAAAAATAATAAAATTTAACCTTCCTTATTATACCATCACTCTCGGCCCAACCAAAGATGATCTTACTCATAACAAAGTACAGATAACGAAGAACGGAGTTTTGCAGTAAAGAAGTCTTAGAGCGTGATGGATCATAGGCATCATCAGTTAAAGCGATCTTCATCCAAAATTCATCGCTCGTAAATGAACACTCAAATTCATGACTACCTTCATTGGGAAAACCAAAGAAATTATTGAATTCAATTAGAGACCACTCAAAATTTTGATTTAGAAGGTGAAAAGAAATTTTCCCTTCATCATTAGAAAGGTGGGTCTCTATTGAACTTAGGAATTCTAGGGAAGGTTGGATAATTCAGATTCATAAAGTTAGTCCAACCTATGTTGTTATTCATCCACTCTACATTTTCCCTAATCCCTAAAACTTTCATAGTATAATTGTTAAGATAATGAGTGCAAATTAATTTACGGCTAACAAGATTATCATATCTAGACTTTTGCTCTTTATTTCAAAAAATAATGTCATATTCATTATTGTTACCTTCATCGCGTGCTTGTCTCTTCCCTTTGCCTTTGTTGGTAATTTTTCCTTTGCCCTTGTCAATTACCTTCCCCATGCCCTTGTCAATTTTCTTTCCTTTGCCTTTGCCAGAATCATCATCTTTACCGAATCCACCACTCTTTCATAGTTTCTTCAAAATTCCGGACATGGTTGAAAGTCTAGATGGGGAGGAGTGTTCTTAGTTGTGGAGGAGAAGGAAAGAAGGAGAGGAAGATCTAGATCTCGGATCTTTGAGAGAAGAGGGGAGATCTTGCACTTTGGGGTTGGGGGAAAGCTTGGATCTTACTCTTGGATGGGTAGATCTAGCTAAGAAGAAGAGAAGAGGAGGTTTTTGAGAGAGAGAAAGCTTTGATCTTATTTGGAGATGTGAACTTAGGAGGTGGAGAAGAGGGATAGTTAAGTAGAGAGGGGGGATTGAAAGATCGTTGAGGAAGAAGGGGGAAGAAGGGGGAAGATACTCCCTTTATAAAGAGGAGTGAGGGTGAGAGCTTGTTGAGTGGTGAGAAGAGATTAGAGAATGAGAATGGAAGGAGGGCTTGTGAGATGGAGAAGAGGGAGGAGAAAGGGAGAAAAAAGAGGGGGGAAAGGGTAGGGGCACAATAGTGTATTGGGTTACACAGTCGTGCTCTAGGGTTTTAATAACCCTAGGGTCGCCACACAGTTGTGTTTAAAAACACGGACGGGGGCTAAATTATTCATGTTTGCCCTGCACGGCCATGTGTGAAAAATACAGTTGTTTGTTGAGTAGTTTTTTTTTGAGAGGGAGAAGAGAGGAGGAGACACGACACGACAGTGTTTGACAAACACGGTCGGGGGTTGAACTCTGCTGACCAAGAACACGACTGTGCCTGGGAGGAATGACCTACTCTTGAGAAGTTTCTACATTGGAAGCACGACCATGCTTTTCGGGCACGGCCTGGGCCTGAATCCTTGTAGCGAGAGAAGCACGGTCATGCCTCCTGGCATAGCTTGGTCTTGAGAAGTCTCTGGATGAGTGACACGGCTGTGCCTCAAAGGCACGATCTTCCTTTGACTCCAACTGATAAAGAGCACGACCGTGCGTTAATGGACACGACCGTATGGGAAAAAACACCCCTAGGTCCTACTTCTTATTTTGAGGCCTTTCTTTTGGCTTTTTTAGCTTATTCTCCCTCCATTGGCTCTCCACGCCCGTGAAAATTCCACTGCCAGCTCATGAGGGCCTTTAAACCTACAAAAGAAAAAATATAAACCAAGATAAAAAAAATGAAGAAACAAAAACTATATCTAAAGTAAACTCTTGGGTTCTCTCCCAAAAAGCGCATGTTTTAGGTCATTAGCTCGACCCCTTATTTGACTCAACTTGGAGCCCTAGGCTTGAAGGGGTTATGTTCCCCTCCTCCATGTCCATCTGGGCTTGGACTCTTTCTTTTCATCCTTGCTTTTGTCGGGATGATGCACTTTTCAGAGTTGGGTCCAACACTTTTTTCTTTACCATTAGATTATGGTTATTCTGGTGGCTTCTCCATCTCCTTCAGAGATTTATTCTTGGACTCTACTTGTATAAGTTCTTCGTACCTGTTGCATTCATTAGATACAAATAGAGTATAAGAGGAGTTAGATAAATCAAAACAAACTTTGTCCTCTCTAATTGCCAATGTGAGCTTGTGATCTTTCACATGAAATATAGCTCCGGCAGTGGCCAAAAATGATCTTCCTAGGATGATTGGGATTTTAGAATCCTCATTCATCTCTAGGATTACAAAGTGGGTAGGGGCAAAAAATTTCCTACCTTAACTGGCACATTGTTACATTACTACAAATGCATTGTTACGTCGTTAGTAATATAAAAGATTATCGTATCCACATGAATTGTTGATTAAGCAATAGTGATTTCGTAAAGTAAGTTATCTAGATAATAAAAGTTGGCTTGAGTGCGTAAAAGCTAAAGATTTAGAGAGAAAGAGAGAGGGAAGGTTGAGAGAAAGAGAGAGAAAGTTGAGAAGTTGGCTTAGGGGGAGAATGGTTTTAGGGTTTCAGTTTCATTATGATGCTAGTTAATGTCCCTAACGCATATTCATCTCATTATTCTCCATACTTACATTCTTGTAGGGATTCTAATCAGATTTCAGAATTGAATACCATTAGAATACCCTAGGAAGGAATAGATCCTATGTCAAGGTCTTTTGACTCTAGGAAGTGGGTAAGTATCGATACCCTTTGTCACTAAGGGTATGTAAGTCCGGTTGAATGAGTGTCCTCTATCACTAAGGATCTCTCAGTTATCCAGCCTAGAAGTAACCCTCAACATAAAGGCAAATCCCTTACTTCTACATGCATTACTCACACACACATTTTGTCAAACATATAGTAGACACAATACACATAAAATAGGACATAAACAAGGATGTGACATATACATACTTCATACATCAATCACACATCATAATTACTCCCTACATTCTAGAATAGGGAGAACTACTCCATGAATAAGGAAGAACAAACCAAAGACATGAATAATAGTATTTTTACATCCCAAATCCGATAATGGAGAAGGAGAAGAAATGCTTATCAAAGAGATTGTTGATGTCTTCAGGATGTTTCTTGCTCCAGAGGTGGACGGATCGTTGAGAAGGGTGAAGATGGAAGTTTTAGGGTTTCCACCTAAGGGGAGAACCCTTTCCAAAGAGAGGGGCTGAACCCCAAACCAAAGATGGTTCAAGAAAGGGTTTGCTTGATCCTTTTATACTTCCCCCAAAATTGCCCAGATCTGTCCCATTTGTTAAGCTCCGCCAAAACAGGTTTTCCACCCATTAGACCACTTTATCTCGGGTTATGTTCTGAACCAAAGTTGTATCCCTTGAAATTGTATTCAATTTAAGAGTTGTTTTGTCCTGAAACTCCAATCGAACAGAAAGTTATGGTAGTTCAAAGTTTGGTCTGTAAATCTGGGCGGAGCATGGGACATGACTTCTATTTGGGAGGCACGTCCATGCCTTTTATCATGGTTATGTGGTAGATTATTCTATTTAACTCTGAATCAAAGTTGTATATCTTGAGGTTATCTACATTCTGGAAGTTGATTCAGCCAAAAACTCCAATCAAGCGCAGAGTTATAGCCATTTTACTTTTGGTCTGCAGATTGTCTGGAATTCAACACAGCCTGGGCATGGAATGTTCTAGAAGTGAGGCACGGTCGTGCCTCTGGGACACGACCTACCTGTGGGAAACTCTTGAAGTGAGGAACGACCGTACCTTGTGGCACGACCTACAAATGAGGAGCCCCTGAAGCCAAGGCACGACCATGCCTTTTAGCATGGCTAGACATTGTTTTCATAGCTTGGACTCCAAAGAAAAGTTATATATATTGAAGTTTTCTTCATTTTGAGTGGTGGATCAGCCAATGACTCTAAATGTGTGAAAAGTTATGACCGTTTTACTTTTGGTCTATAGTCTGGGTGGAGGAAGTGACACGGCCATGCCTGGGAGAGGCATGGCCGTGCCGTTTAGCATGTCTAGACTTTATTTTCTCACCTTGCACCCTGAAGAAAAGTTGTAGGCCTTGAAGTTATCTTCGTTTTGGAGGATGGAACGGTCTGTGGCTCCAACTGAGACCAAAGTTATGACCATTTTATTTTTCATCTACAGGCTGCCCAGAATCCAATTTAGCTCCAAATATGCTCCAAATCGCTTATTGTCAATGAAAACACGCAAAGTGCAATTCTCCGAACAACATAGGAGTAAAAGCATGACAATATGATAAAATGAGATGCAATAATATTGATCATAATCAATGAAATGTAAGTAGATGCGTATCATAAAGTGTCTAAAAATATATATAATGTACGCACATCACACCCCGAGACGTAAACCTTTGCTTATCCTCAAGAAAAATTGTAATCTAGATTCATGTGTGTAAATGCATCATAATCCATAGTGAATCATTCTAATCCTATCGTGTAGTTTCACTAATGAGCAAGGTAATACAATTATTTGAGTGTGACGTAAGTAGAAGTTCTCTGTGCTCAGTGCGATGAGTGACTTAACATTTTTAAGTGTCAATCTCCAAGCCTAGTTAAGTCGTCATCTAACTATGTTCTTCAAGCTTCTGGTGATAGGCACTTACCTACCATTCGCAAAGTTCATCCCTCTCAAACTAGACAAGGTCTCAAAGGAATACTCGGTATTAAGAGAAATATAACAATTATTTTCCCAGTAACCTAAATCGGTCTCAAAGGAGTAACTTGTTAGTTTCCACTTACGACAACTACTTTTTATCCCTTATTTTTTTTTGTGCTTATGAAATGAAGCACTAAGACTAATAGTGCTTATAAGATGAAACACTAAAACAAATATAGGGACTTTGATTTTTCCAAATGAGTTGACATAATCCGAGTTTATCCTATAACCAAAATGTAGTTGAGAAGTCACAAATGAAAACAAGCATACTAGTCCGGTTATATGAATCATAACTTTTTCAGAAGTGTCTACCATCAAAATTAAGCATAGTGTGAAGAGATCCTTAAACTAGGACATCACACAAACTCTTCCAATAAAAATATTGCTCACTTCATGCTATCTACAGATAGGAGAAGATAGATCATTAAACAATGCTTTATCACACAACATAAATATCTAGAATAAGTGTGCGAATATTTTTGCAAGAAAATAAGTTAGCAATAATGTAATGACTGATGCGACTACATTTTTTTTAATTATACAAAACTAACAAAATCTAAACTAGAAACAACTAACTAACAACAAACACCCAC
>JBBUKS010020630.1:0-11674 GCA_038050645.1 Hedychium gardnerianum
CATTAACGAGCTGAACACATATGTGTTCAAGCTTATTTATTTAGTTTAACGAGTTGTTCAAGCTTGTTTGTTTAATTGATCTTGTGTATATTGAACGAATATAAACAATCTCTTATAAAGCTGAATACCAAGCTTGTTCACGAACGTTTGGTTCATTTACAACCCTAGCTTTAGAGGGGAAAAAAAAATCATCTTTTCCAATTTCCTCACATGGTAAAGAGTTGGTATTGTAATTGACAATGGCTTGCTCCATTGTTTTCTTGGTTCTTCCTGTCAAAAAAAGTTGCTTGTTATTTTTTATTATCACTATATCTTTGTTATTCAGAATGTAATGCACTAGGAAAAATAAAATTTAACCAAGGAAGAGGCTCAAGTGCCCTGTCGAAAACTTCCATTTGTGACCTATCATGTTTCTAAGGAAATGCTCAAGAAGTTTGTGAACTGACTCCGATTTATATAATATTCCATTCAATTTCTTTATGGCCTGTTGTTGCTCTCTTTAGATTATTCTCTAAAACTCTTCCAGTGAACTAAATTCTAGATATTGAGATTCTACTGCTCACTATTTTGATACTGCTTTTGTCAGTATACAATTACAAGATGAATTCTTCGGACATGTTACGTTTTCTTTTCAGCAAGCAGATGAGCAAATCAAGATATGGATTGTTCTTTCTCACTATCCAGAAGTACGTGTCTTTTATTTTTTTGACTTGTTGATGGCCGTCTGAAAGAGAATACTTCAAGTTATTGTTTTGAATCTCAGAGATGACAAGGTGTAAATCTTTATATCCGTGTAATGCATCCTACATTCACTTATCTCTTTAGTAATCATGATTTTATTTTATTTTATTAATCTGAGTAAATTGACGGAGATATTAGGACGATCGCATAATTGTTTTTATCACGTCAAGTGCACCAGAACAATTTTCTACGATTCCGGCACCGTCTTTCTTTCTCTTTGCCACACTAAGTGCCTACAAAACAAGCAAACACGTGCCGTTTCGGATAATTCATCCTCGGATGACATTCTGGGACTACGAACTCATCTGCAATCAAAATCTGTGAGCGAGGACAATGCAAATCATGTGTGGGAGGAGGATGAGGAGTGGATTAATGATTAGTGTATAAGATATTGTTATTATGAGGTTTGAGAATTAAATTTTGATTAGTAGTTAGATTTTTATTTTTTTCGTGTATTGATTATTGTTCGGGCTAGTTAGATTAATTTTTATAATTTATTTTTTTCATGTTGATCCTGGGATGGACTGACGAGAGCGCTATTGGTGAGCGTTTCGTCTTTGTCAACACGTGTGGGAGGAGGCTGTCCCACTGATGGCTAATACATGAAGTATCGTTATCATGAAATTTAAAAATCAAATTCTGATTAGTAATCAAGTTTTTATCCTCTCTCATGTATTGATCACTATTCGGACTAACTAGATTAGTATTCGTAATTTATCTTCTTCGTATTAGTCCTGAAATGAATTAGCACGGGCTAATTAGATTAATATTTATGATTTATTTTTTTCGTATCGATGAATTGACAGGAACGTGAGAGACGGGCGTTGTATCTTTATTGCCGTCATTTGTGGGAGGAGGCTTCTCAGATACGCACGTAACGTTTCTGTCACCATCTCAGAACTGTGTCAGGGTTTCGTTCTACCGCACGCCTTCAGAGAAAGAAAGAGACGAGACAAAAAGCTCTTTGACCGGAGTTGCGGGCATGGCCAGGGGAGGAGAACCTGAAACAGCAGTGGCAATGTTCTGTTTGAGTGATGAATTCAACCATTTTACCCAGTTTCAGTTTGTGTAACGAAGGATACAGTGCATTCTTCTCTTATAAAGAACCCATGCCATTTGCCAACTTAGCTTGTGATATGTTTTTCATGGAAGGCAGTGGTAATGCAAGGAGGGTTCCGGCTTACTTTGGTGCGGAATCTTGTCTGTTGCTGTTGCTTCTGGCGGTGTCGTTGTTGATACTTCCGCTGGTGCTTCCACCGTTGCCTCCGCCGCCATTCATGTTGTTGTTGCTGCCGGTGGGGCTCCTCGGCGTGCTTTTCATCTTGGCCTTTATGCCGTCGGTGGATGTTAATCTATAGTTGTGAATGTATATGATAAGAGTGATAACAGAGGAAGAGAAAATATGAAAGGTTTTGGATGTGTAATGATATAGATAATTGATTTTATCGATGAAAGATACTATCTTCGATGGAAGTTTATCCTTCCTTTGTATCGATTTCTTCTAGTGATGTAGATTCGGAGGAAGTTCAAAGAATTATTTGATTTAGATATATACTATTTTTTCTACTAACAAAAATGATTAATCAGATCAAATAATGTCGGATCTGAAAAAATCGATCCAATCCCACGAAAATTTTCCATCGACCACCAGAATAAATAAAAAAGCGCTAATGAAAGTTCATTCAAATGATCAGCATCCTTAGATCCATTTTTCATTGAAGGAAAAATTTCTAATTGAAATTCGAATTTTAAATCCCTTGATTATTCATTGAAAGACCTAATCATTGCCCCGGAGGCAAAAACAACAAAAACATACTACTTTTTCTACTAGATTATATGTTAGAAGGTTATTATGTTACGACATAATGCTAGTGTTTTAAAGTGATGAAACTCTCTGATCCAATCCAAAAATTATATTCATTTGTTTAGATATATAACACATTTAAAAATTCATTACTGGCATAGAATTAGTCATGCTAAAGATTTGTGCTTAATCCATTAACATATGTGATTGTTTTTTTTTAATGAAATATATTACAAAAAGGAATTTAAACTTAATCTAGAACACCAAAAAAATCTAACCAAAACACTATATATCTTGATCAGATAATTGATTAACATTTATAAATCTAAAAGAAAACAGCATTTTACAGAGATGAAACCTTATGCAGCATTTCAAAAGCAAGGGTAAAATCCAAGAAATTCTAGCATTTTGCAAGAACCCTAGCTGACAAAGGTCGTTCCAGGTGTGCCAAATCCAGTTTATGCATGTTACATAATGTGCTACAGAAAGTCCTACCAGTTAGCAAGGTGTGGAGAAACTTCTCTTTTTCAATTGCAGATTGTTTTCAGTCTTTTTGCAGCTTGCGCGAATCCAATGATAACCTGCAACTCATCCAATTGCTTCAGGATACACAAGATGCAATTGGGTTTGCGCAGTCGTCAAACTTCCTTAGATTTTCGACAAAGCTTGTTACAAGGCACAGACCGAGTCAGGGTTACCTGTGACATGAAATGCTTTTGGACTACATCAATTAGCTGCTCTTTAGAGGGGTTAGGACTGGCATCCACCTTGTGAAGACCAAAACATGCGAATAAGATGATCATGCAGAATCAAATGCTAATGAGAATGAAATTATTCCTGCAGATTCAGGTAAGAATTAGCTATTCATGAATTTAGAGCATACAAGATTGAAATGCCGCCAATATCGCCACAATGCTCTTGTTTCCAGCTTGCTCAGGTCAACTTTCTGACCAGTTAATATATAAACAATAGGTTTGTTATAGAAAACCTGGAAAAACTTGTTTAGAATGCATCTTGAGGAGATGGCTTACCATCTTACACCTGGATGACGAAATGGATCCCTTTGAATGTGAATCGCAAGACTGAGACCTGCTCGGTGATTTGTAAGATGATCCTTTGTGGTGCCTGACCCTCGACCTGTGTGGCTTTTGAGCTTGTACATCATCAGACACTGAAATGAATGTTTTAAATTAGTAGGAAACGAAAGGAAACAATAATTCATAAAGAACACAACAATGGCAAGCTTATCCATACCTGAACTATTCCACTGCATGTTGCCACATTCAATCTCACTATCTTCCTCATGGCCAGTCGGGGGTTCGATAACACAAAGGGCATTTCTTTGCAATTTCACCTCTATGCCGTTAGTTAGAACCTGAAAATTTACAAATTATTTGTCAAATATGGTCTAGTTAAACAAAAGTAATCTGAAAAAATTGCTTGAAGGTCTACAAAAATTTGTTTGACCAGAACTGAAAAAGGATAGAATGTTTAGGAATTATGAAATGCTTAAACACTGATGCAAATAACAAAACCAAAGTAATGATTACAGGACAACTAAACAAGAACCGACCATGTAACAGGACCGGATACACAAACAGAAAGAGATTAGAATTTTCTAGTTCATGATTTATATTATTTCAGTAACTGCACAAGCTGCAAAGAGTGATGCTGTTAACAAGTTCAAATGCCGAATAGCATCAAAACAGATTCACTAAAAGATACAGATGAGCACATTCTTAGATAAAGGAAAGTGCATCATCAATTAAGCTATTTGTTCAGTAATTTTTCCCACAGAAAACTGGACGTTGCAAAAGTATCAATTCAAGGGAGTTGCAGTGATATAGATGTCGGAAAATTTGGTGGGAAAACCCAACATTTCAAATGAAGGGAAATAACCAAAAGCTTTTCCCATTCTCTTAGTCTCGCATCACATGTTTGTAAATTTTTATTCGTCGGGCCTTTCAAGGGGATTAGATGTTGGATCTACCCAATTGGCCTTTGGTATCATATCACACACATGTACATAAGCGAGGTCCGGTCAGAATTCCATGCGACGAGCGGATGCAGATGCAAATGGTGTCTCTTTGATTTTGAATTACATGTTATGTTTTCCCTTTTGAATTTAACGGATGCAGCCTTTCAATCAACTCACAAGAACACTGAAACTTAATCAACAGTAGCAGAAGACAATTAACTATAAGGAACATTAGCTTTTGGGAATATAATATTCTTTGCACTGAGGTCTGATCTTTGAGCAAAATGCTGTTAGCATTTTGAGCAGATCTATTATGAAGACTAAAGAATCTGGAAGGAAATGAGTCAATAAATAATTCACCAAGAGAAATCTTGCATGTAAAAAGAAAGATGCAAGGTTTATTCTCCAAATTAAGCATTTTAAGCAAGTTAAAACCTGACTTATCAACACTTCATTTAAAAACCTAATATCAAATTGACTAAGCCAATCATGCTTTCGAATGAAAAACAGAGAAAGAAACTGTCAAATCTAAAGAAATGCCAACAAATCATTTTGAAAGTCAGTAATCAAAACAGTAATGGTTTTCGACCGAAACCCTAAAAAAGCAGAATCAGCTCGAGATAGCCAAAAAGAAAATGGAACGAACTTACTTTAGTCTAAGAAAGGAAGACAATTTACCAGCCAATGCCAGCCGCCGAGGCCGACGGCCTTCTTGACAACGCCATGCAGGCCGACGAGAACCGACTTGGTGCGATTATTGCCGGTCACCACCACCTTAGTGTGCCTCGGTAGGATCGCCAACTCTTCCTCGCCACCCTCTCCGCAGCTGGGGTGGCACCCGCCGTCGAATGCCCCAAGCATCGCCGCCTGCTATCCTCGGCAAAAAGGGGAGGGTAAAGGCGCCGGGATCAGATCCCGGCAGCGAATTGATACAGGAAATCTGACATTGCTGTGAAGAAAAGCGGCGAACTGGAGGAGATTTTGGAGAGGTGCGGAGTCAGAGTGGGCTGAAGCTTCTTATTTGTGATTGTGTGTCTGTGTGTCTTCGGGCCACCAGCCACGGATCCCGACGAATAGACGAGAGCCAATGAGAGCCCAACGCGTGGCAGGAAGTCGTCGGGACGTCCCGGATTCCTACTGGGACCCATCCTCGCCTTGGATTCGACGATAGCGGTTATGGAGCCGATTTGTGGTTTTGTTTGGCAGCGTATTTTGTTTTTTAGTGGACATCGTATATTCGATTAATTTTAATAAATAAAAAAATACTTATAATGATTCGATAAATTGATAAAAATCTCCGATTCTAACCCGTCACTAGATGGAAATATTTATTAACACTTCCTGACGAGATGAATTTATATATTTTAACTCCCTTACTATCAAAATACTCAATTACCCACGTATTTAATTCAAACCCACTAATACTCTCATGTATATATTATAAGAATATTATTTTATTATCTTCCTCTCATCATATTCCAACTTCGGAGAATTTTCTTTTACAAAAGATTCGACTCAGATACAGAAAATATTAAATATGATAAATAAAAAATAAATAAATAAAATAAAATAATGAGTGTTAATTGAGAAATAAATCAATAAATTTTTTTGAGATTTTTTTTGAATTTAATTGGAGCTAATATGACGAGTTTAAGAAGATATATATATATTAGATTTTTAAAAAGTCTGATTGGGAATTGATTGATTCAATCAACCTAAGGTTATAAATAATAACATAAAATTGAATTATTAAAAATCTAACTTCAAATATTTTTAGTTCCCCGATCTTTTTCTCCTTCACACTCGCGATCTCTCTTCTCCCTCACATGCCGCCGCCTTCCTCTTCCTCCCCGATTCTTCACCGTCGGCCAGTTTCTCCGATTCTTCCCTGCCAGATCCAGCCGCCGACCTTTCATCCGATGCCACCGCCCTCATCGCAAATCTCCTCCTCCACGCCGGCCAGCCTCGAGCAGTCCCCTCTCCTCCTCCCCCGATTTCCACCCCGACTAGTTCCCCGATTCTTCTCCTTCCTTTCTCGATGCCAACAGTCGTCGGCCAGTCGTGATCGGAGAGGAGCCAGCCCCATCGAGATCTCTTCACCTCTGGAGGTCAGTTGTCGACCTCTAATCGTCGATGGCCGTCTTTGCCACTGCCAGATTTGGACATTTTGGGTTAGATATGATTTCCTTGGTCGATCACAATCTCATCGCCAGATTAGATCTACGACGGCCAAATCATAGTTACGACCACACCAGTGCCACCGACCGACCACTAGTTGGGCTAGATCCGGCTGCTAATTCTTGTTCCGGCCATCTGAGCTCAGATTTGTCCCGGCCAACCTTCGCCCAGAATCAGTGTCTCAGTCATAGTAGCAGATCCAAGGTTGTTGGTCAGACTACTGTTCCGGCGACTCAACCTCCACCGGCAAGCATCAACAGCAGGTATAGTTGAGTTATTGAATCTGGTTTAGTGTTGATTGATGATCAGATCTATTTTCAGCCAAGTTCGGGCAGTCTCTTGGGTTGTTGGTGTATTGTTCCGACACTTGGTGGTGGTGTTGGGTGTTTTTTGGCCACCCTTGCAGATTCGGCAGCTACATCACAACAGGTATAGGATGGATTTTAAATTTGTTGTTGGTATAGTTATATTGTGGTTGCTTAGTTATCTTGAGGATCTTGGATTATAATTTAAGGGAAATTCAAATGGGTGGAGAGTCTTATTTGGTTGATTAGTGATAATGATTAGGATTAATGTTAATTATTTCATGTATGACCATTGTTAGGGTTATGAGATTGAAAGAGCTCTTGTTCATAAGCCTTGTAATTAGTTTTTGGAGATAATTAGGTTAATTCAATTAGGGTTTCCTAATCAGTTTAGGATTTGATTTAGTTATTTGATTCATGATAGGTCTCAGTTGTAATTTGTGTTTTACGTCGCAGGATTCTGATTTGGAGCAGACTCTTGGACATAAAGACTTTTGGTACGATCTATACATCAGGCGAATAATTCTAACCTTGACGATGGTAGTTAATTTATCTTAGTGCATGATTCAATACTATGGTTGGAAATTTAATTTACCTTAATTCTAGTTGCATCTTTACTTGAGCTTAGTACTTGTATGCTTGCACTTTGTGTTAATCTACTTGTTCACATGTAGTCTCTATTATTTTCATATCTTGTAGTATGCACACGTGTATGGTGCATACCTTATAAAACATGCTATGATCATGTAGCTGATAGACATGCGTGTGACATGCATTTATATTTATGTGTTAGTCTTTATTTTATTTATGTCATGTAGTGTAGATGTGGACACGTGTGTGACGTGTACCAATTTTTGGTATAGCATTTATTTCATATTCTTGATTGTGTGATAGACACAAGTGTGACATGTGCCCTTGATCATGTAGCATGTGTTTTATGTTATGATTGTAGGTGTGAATACGTGTGTGATGTGTACTCTAGGAGATATAACATGCTAGCTCATTTATTTTCATATCTTGTAGTTGATCTATCTTGATTAATGTGATGATGTTTATTGCATAGATAGACATACACGATGGTAGGATTAGTTGTATTCTATTCATCTTAGGGTTGCATGTATGCTAGCGATCAGAACTCCCTTCGGGTGTGAGCTAGTCGTAGCATCGGTGTTGCATATATGCTAGCGATCAGGGTTCCCTTCGGGTGTGAACTAGTCATAACATCACAGAGATACATGTTCTATCGATCAGGACTCCCTTCGGGTGTGAGCTAGTCGTAGACATGCTACTTTTTAGGTTGTTATACCTTGGTTGCCCACGAGGTCCTACATGGTAGAGAGTTTCTCCTGCAGCCCGTAGCTAAATAGCTACCTCCTGTCTGCTCACGAGTCCATTCGTAGTAGAGAATTTCTCACGCAAACAAGGATCCTGACATTTCGGATTATCCACGAGTATCGTGGTAGAGCGTTTCTCCTACAGTCCACAACTGATGAGCTAGGTGTCTTGGTCATTTATATACCTTGTGGTAGAGCATTGCTCCCACATATGAGACCCATTTTTGATACTTGTACCGATATACGCATAGATGCAGTACTTATATTGATTATTGAGGGTACATGTATGTGAGAGGTTATACCCATGTTGTTTATTACTGACACTACTCATGATACTATATGCAGTTGAGTAGGGTGCTTGTGTAGTAGTGGCATACAAGTGTCATCATTCGATAGTGAGTATATTCCTTCTTTGAGACTGTATACTTTGAATCCCTGTATTTTATTGTTCATGCACTATCTTCTTACTCCCGCTAAGTATTTCTTTTGTACTCACCACCCTTGCTTCCCATTATTGTTTTCAAGTTAGCAGGTATATGTTGATTGGGTTGCTTAGAGGAATTATGTCTGTGTCGTCCCATTCACATCGAGCTTCGGTTATATACGTTTCATTTCGGTTTGATTTGCTTCTGTAATCATTTATTTATTTATTGTACTGGCGTTGTAATCGAGCTCGGCTTGCCGCAAGCTCAGCTGCTCCTTTGTTGTGATTAATTATAGCTATTTTTTTTGTATTTTGAAGTTTACTGCATTTTCTATTCCTCTCCGTCTGCTTATCTCCGTTTGCTCATCTCCGGTTGCTCATCTTCAGGTATAATTTATTAAAAATACCTCTATGCTATTTTATATTGTTGAATTTATACGTAGGTTAATTTAGTATTTTTATGTATAACATGATATAGTTATTTTATTATTTTAATGTTGGTACATTTACATCTATGTCATTTTTAGAGCTTATTGTCTTTCATCGTCTTTGATTGTCTCTGTTCTGAAATATAGGTTTCTTGTAATTTAGGTTGATACAACTTCTTGGTTATTGATTGATTACTTAAACTAAAGGTCATGATTATTCAGCGATATTTGTCATTTCTTATCATCTAAAAAGTCAGTTCAATATGTAGGAAAATATATTTTAATTTTAATCCTAAATTTAATAGTTTTAGCAATTCATATACTTTGTATTATTATTTGACTTGTTATAGTATGAATTATCACCCCAAACATGTATCAAATACACATTAGAAGAAATAGAAACCTAAACACACACTTAAAATAATATTTATACAACTTGAAACTGATTATAAGTAATTCAATACAAATTCCTAAAGTTTAATATAATACAAAGACCTTGAGTATACAACTTAAATTATTTAAATAAGGGTAATATAAAAATCGTGCGAAGAAATGACTTTCAAAATGAAGCTTAATATGAGTGTATGCTATTGATAATATGTATGATTGTTTTATTTAAGCTTAATTCAAATTGTACAAGTTTAATAATGTTTCAAATTTTTTCTCATTAGGTAACAATGTATATTAATAAAGCTTGGATGTACAATCGATTAGAAAATAGATTTATCAAAGATGATTTTATTGTTGAAGTTGAACAGTTTGTGAACTTTGCTAAGAATCATCCAGAATATATGAATGGTGCCGAGTTACGAAGTCTGTGTAATCATTGCAAATATAGAAATAAAGTCTTCCGTGATGAGGATACCATGAAACTACATATATATAAAAATAGTTTTGTATCAAATTACTACAACTGGTACTGTCATAGAGAGCCTTATTTGTATGAACCAATTGGGTCTTCTGGTGGTTCGTCATCTAGCACAACTGCTATTGATGAATCATCAACTAATGATATTGCAATGCAATCAATGGTTCACGATGAGATGAATGTAGGAGATTATTCTAATATAGATGAAATACAAACGCCTGAATTTCAGTAACTATATGAAATGTTAAAGGCTAGTGAATGAGAAGTGTGGGAAGACATTTCTTATGGTCATTCTCAACTATCAGCTACTCCAAGGTTATTGAATATGAAAGCAGAACATCATTTTTCAGAAAGATGTTACGATGACATGTGTCAATTGATGTCAGAGTTGCTCCCTGCAAATAATTGCATGACTGATAGCTTCCACAGTATAAAGAAGTTGATTAGGGGTTTATGTTTGCCTATAGAGAAGATTGATTGTTGTATAAATAACTGCATGATATTTTGGAATGAAGACAATGAACTTATTAAATGCAGAATCTATATTCACCCTCGTTAAAAGCATCATACTCGTATACCAGGGAAGAAGAAGAAAAATATTTCTTTAAAAGTGATGTATTACCTCCCATTAACTACTAGACTTCAACGCTTGTATGCATTTTCCACTATAGTTTGCCACATGATGTGGCATCATGAGCATGAGCACGAAGAAGGTATAATGTGTCATCCTTGTGATTCTCTTGCATTGAAACATCTTGATACTATATTTCCCTCCTTTGCAATAGAACAATGTAATGTAAGATTAAGACTTTTCGCAGATAGATTTCATCTATTTGGTCAGTCGGGACAACAATATTAATCTTGTCCAGTTATATTAATATCGTACAATTTACTGCCATCAATGTGCATAAAAGATGAATTTATGTTCCTTACTATGCTTATCCCTGGTCCAACCAATCTCAAAGAGAAGATAGATATTTTCTTACAACCTCTGATTGCCGAGCTGAATGAATTATGGAATGTAGGGTCGGTGATTTATGATGTTACAAGTAAAACTAATTTTACATTGCATGCTGCCTTATTATGGACGATCAATGATTTTTCAACATACTCAATATTATCGGGATGGAGCACTGCTACTAGATTAGCATACCCACATTGCATGACAGAGTTTGATGTATTTTTATTACCTTACAGCGGGAATGTATCTTGGTTTGATAACCACCGTAAATGTTTACTAGTTGATCACCCTTTTAGGCGAAATAAGAAAAATTCCATAAAGAATGTTGTAGTTAGAAAACTTCCCCAAACAGTCCATACTTCATGTGAAGAAATCATTAAACAAATTGACAGTTATGGATTTCTACCAATATCTCAGCCTGGTTCTAATGAGATAAATAAATACATTGTCAGGATGTGCAAGTGTGGTTGAAAGAAAAGGAGTATTTTCTGGGAGCTGTCATATTGAAAGTATCTACTCATTTGACATAATTTAGATGTGATACATGTTGAGAAAAAATTCTTGGATAATATCTTCAACATTGTAATGAATGTTCCTCGCAGAACTAAAGACACTGGTAAATCACGTGAGGAATTAAAAGAACTAGTCATCAG
>JBBUKS010020651.1:0-11673 GCA_038050645.1 Hedychium gardnerianum
CACCACGGTGATGCATGTATGTTATCGGCTATGTCTTCCATTGAGTTGGTTGAGTGAGCCGTAGCATCACAGTATTACATGTATGTTATCGGCTATGTCTCCCATTGAGTTGGTTGAGTGAGTCGTAGCATCATTGATGTATGTATGCTAGCGACCAGTGCTCCCTTCGGGTACGAGCTAGTCGTAGCATTGATGATGTATGTATGCTAGTGACTAGTGCTCCCTTCGGGTAGGAGCTAGTTGTAGCAGCGATGATGCATATATGCTAGTGACTAGTGCTCCCTTCGGGTACGAGCTAGTCATAGAATCATAGAGATACATGGGCTAGAGACCAGTGCTCCCTTCGGGTATGAGCTAGTCGTAGACATGTTACTATTTGGGTTGTTACACCCTGGCTACCCACGAGATCATACGTGGTAGAGTGTTTCTCCCGTAGCCTGTAGCTAGATAGCTACCTCCTGTCTGCCCACGATGTCATTTGTGGTAGAGCGTTCTCCCACAGACAGGGACCCTGACATTTACGGACTGCACACGTGTAATGTGGTAGAGTGTATGTCCCGTAGTCCACAGCTGACGAGATGGGTATCTTGGTTGTTTGTATACCCTATGGTGGAGCGTTGCTCCCACATACGAGACCACAATTACTGTTACTTGTATCGATATACACATATGAGATATTGTATTTATGCTGGTTATTGATGGTACATGCATAGGAGATATTATACCTATTTTGATTATTGAGGGTACACACATGTGAGATGTTGTACCCATATTCTGTATTATTGACACTACTCTTTTTATTTTGATGAAAATGGTAAATATATATCATCAAAATGCACCATCATACATAGGTAACCATGGTCTCCCCTATGTCATGTCTGATGAACTATCAAATCTGCAAGGGGAGAACCACGGTAGTATACATGTGCTCACTCGAATACCAACTATCTCCGTGCATGCTCCAGCTGTCGCCAGCTCACAGGTGAGGTAACGAGCAGTGTCGTCGCCAGGTGTGTCCTCTATCCATGTCGTGTGTCCTCCATGTGTTCGGTGCCTCCTCGCTCCATAGTCATCTCATCGTGCCTCCTCCTCGTGAATCCGTGAGCCTGGGATGGCAGATCCTAGGCTCATGGTGTCACTTTTAGAAGGGACCAGCTGTGAACGGATTTGATGCGTCTTTACTGTGAGTCATTTGCTGCGGACTAGATAGACCTTTCTTGTGGGCCTATTCACCCTCTTGGGATTTTAGGCAAAGCCCCAGCCATGAATGGATTTGGTGTGTCTTTACCGTGAGCCGTTTGCTGTGGACTAGATAGGCCTTTCTGGTGGACCTATTCACCCTCTTGGGCTTTTAGGCAAAGCCCAAGCCATGAACGGATTTGGCATGTCTTTACCGCGAGCCGTTTGCTGCGGACTAGATGGGCCGTGTAGGTGGCCCCATTCACCATCTTAGGCTTTTTGCTAAAGCCTCAACCATCAACGGATTTGACGTGTCTTTACCACAGCCGTTTGTTGTGGACTAGATAGATCATCCCAAGGCGGATCTATGCACTTGTACATCTCATCTCATCCCCTGATCTCCTCTCCCAACTCAGTACATCACATCCCATCACTCATCTCCTCTCCATATAACATATGTACACAACAAGATGCACCCAGTACAACTGTGGCATCATACAATACAATACATGCAGGCGCACACTAATGAATAACAAATAATACAAGACAATAACTCCATCAATATAGTCCATGTGCTCCTGGTCCTATAGCGCTCCCAAGTATCAGCTGCTCAGAATGTGAACTTCTCAAGTGACTCCGAAGAGGTGCATCAATATGTGGGAATCTCTATCCGGGTGTCTCATCAGCGGAGGGATTCGTCCGTCAAATCAATGTAGATCCTTTTGTTGAGTATTTCCTTTGTACTCACCACTCCAGATTCCTTTTGTTGTTTCCTTGTTAGCAGGATTATGATAGGGTCGTTTGGAGAATATCTGCCGGTGTCGTCCCACTCACATCGAACTCCGAATTTACCTTCATTTTGTGATGGTTTATTTTTAGCTTCCGCATTTATTTAATTCATTGGTATTATATTAATGGAGTTGTATCCGGATTTCAATTTTGTTTCTATTCGTGTACTTGGTGTCGTAAGCCGGGCCGACTTGCAATAGTAAGTTTTGGTTTTCTGGTCGTGTAGACCATTATTTCTGTTTGTTGTATCTATCTTATACTCTGCGTGGTTGTGCAATACCCGAGTAGGGTATTTTTTTTTATCTTTTTACACTACGTGGATGTGAATATCCGTGTGTGGTATTATTTTGTAGTTGTTGATGAGCATATGTATCCAGGATATTGTCCGCCGTACAAGGGAGGTGCTGTTCGATTTTCGTCGGATAAATATCCTCCTGGGCATGACAAAAAGACACGTGTCTAGGCGCTTGTATAAATACAGGCGCCTAGATTTCCTTATTAGAGGCACCCAAGGCCTCTGATTTTAGTCACCTCAAATCTCTTTTCTCCTCCGATTTCTTCCCCGTTTTCGACGCCGGTCCAAGTTTGATCAGCCTAGGTCGTCAAGTTCTTTATAGGTCTCCAAAAATGTCAAGGTAAAACCCGAACCACCCCCCCTCCCCCACCCCCAATTGATTTTTCTATCTTGTTTTCTTAATAAAGCTATGTATTTAATATTGTTAGGATTAAGAGAAAGACATATTAGGCTAGTTCGTCTAGTACTCCTAGCACGAACATTAGGTTTCCTACTAAGGAGCTTAGGATTAGGTTTTCATCCCTTACATTTAGATCATTACCTTCTACATCCTTTGATAGGGCATTTTATTCATGTTCATACATATCCATTATAGAGGTAGTTGATTACTATCGGTTAGGTAACCTGGTTTATTGTACTAGTCCAATTAACACAAAATTGTGTGCCAAACTGTATAATAACTTGGTTAAGGTTAATGACCTTACCTACCGGACTAGCATTGGAGGTAGAGACATCACTTTGTCTCCTACTATCATTAGGGACCATCTAGGACTTAGACCTTCCACATGTCCTTTTTTTATGTTACCCTTCTAGGCACTTACCATTTGGTGATCCCTACTCCCATGTCACACTAGATGTGATGCACTCCTACTTTTTGGGGGGAGGAGAGGGTACCTACTGTGAGTCAGTTTCACTCCACTAGACTTAGAGTATAGATAGGACTATGTACTTTATAGAGTTTTAGTGACTTTCATTTTACCTTTGACTACTAGAGATATTGCCATGATGTGACCATTTCATTCATTTTTGCTTTATGCATTATGTCATAGCTTAGATATAGACCTTAGTTTGCACATTTATCATGTCATCATCTATTCAACTAACATTACTAATAGCAAGATGGTACATATGCCCTACTATCACATTTTGACCTCCTTTATAGTATCCTTAGGGATAGATATCACCACGGGTGATGTCAGATCTATGAGTGAGTATGACATATTAGGTTAGAGGAACCTTTCATTAGCAAACATAAATATAGATGTTGATGATATCATGTCTTGGAGGAGGGTTTGCCAACCTCAACCTTAGCTAGTTCCAGATATAAACTTACCTGATATTGATCTTGGAGAGTTCCAGCTATCTCCACCTCCAGCTGCCCCTACCTTGGAGGATAGAGTCATCAGGATTGAAGGGATAGTTACCCTACTTGAGGAGTCAGTCCCAGTCTTCAATAGGAGATGTAGATTCAGCACACCGAGTTGATGGATATGCTTAAGTTGTTGAACATGGGATCTCCTTCTCATTCTGAGTAGACCATTGGCTGTTATGATATGACATTCATCTGTGATTGTAGCTACATTGACTTAGCTTGACTTGGATGTTGACTTTGACTTGTTTAACTCTCATGAACTTGAGCTTGATTGTTAGTAGAATAGGACATATAAATTGTTTTTATAAAATAAATTCAAGTTGCTTTTCAAATTCAAATTGTTTTTCAAAATCTAGGATCTTCTTTACTAATATTTTTATTTGTATAAATAAAAACTCCCATTTTTGTTTAGAGTTTTTCAAAAACCTTGGACTTAGCCTAGGTCTACCCTTAGAAAGCATGAACCTATAGATTTAGACAGCCAACATCTCACAAGCACATTAGGTTACCTTACTTGTGTATTGAGACACTTAGAATGGTGTGAGATACTTAGGGCTAAGCCTGGATTTTAAATGCTTATGTCAGTGTATTATTACAAATCTAGGCTAAAAATACCAACTCGTATTAATCAAGTTAAGTGTTCCTTCTTAGTATACTACTAGCTGGAATCATATACTTAACTTGACTGACTTAGTGAAAACTACTATCTTTGGTAGTTAGCTAGTAACAAAAGTTAGACATTTGAATAAGGACAATTTCCTAAATGATTTATTTTTCAGTAAAATAATACATGCTTGGACTATAAGGAAATCAACTTAAATTTGCTTACTTAAGTTTTTTCCTAATTGGTTATTTATTTTCTTGCTCATTTTTTTTAAGTTATTACTTACTCTTATTACTTGAGTTGAAAAATTATTTCTTATGCTTTTGAAATACATATTTTTTTCTAGAAATATTTTTGATATATGTCAAAGTGGGAGAAATAGGTTAAAAGTTAAAGTATTTTTGAAAATAAATTTTAACTTATACTTTCAAAAGTCTTTAGGGAGAGTGTTAAATTGAGGGAGAACATTTTTAAAAAAAACTCAACTCCGGTTCTTTTTAAGGTGAAAAGTTTTTTTTTGATAAAATTATTTCAAAAATGTCATTTTTTACTTAACTTTGAACTAGGTTATCATAAATCAAAAAGAGGGAGATTGTTGGTGCTAGAAGCAGTAGTTAATCTAACCTGAGTTTTGATATTGACAAAGATTCAAAGTTAAGGGTTATTGTTGTTCTGATAAGCTTGACTAAGTGTGCAAGAAAGTTCTAGTTGAGGTTAGGCAAGAAGTCCTGGTCTGTTGAACTGGATAGAAGTCCTGATTGAGTGGATTGGGCAAAGAAGAGTTGGTCATGTGGACTGGGCAATGAAGTCCTGGTCAAGGTGACTAGGTAGAAGACATGGAAAATCAAGGACGTCAGATAGAAGTTCGAGGACACTAGGCAGAAAGCCCTGGGGGTCGAGGATACCAGGAAGAAGTCTAGATGGGTCGAGGGTCAAGATCGGATGTTGAGAAAAAGTCCAAAAAGGTCTGGAGAACCAGATGTTTGGCAATAGGTATATTCTCTTGAGAGGAGTAGGTGAGGACACGTTCCCCATTAAGGGAATAGTAGGTGTCAGTCTAACCTAGGGTTTCACTGGATACCTAAAAGTTATGATCGGATAGTCATGAGACTGTCAAGTTATTTAAATAATTATCTTTATTATGCTTGTTTGTGCTAAACTCTGTGATGCAGATAACTTAAGCCTGGAAAAGTTGATTTAGACATCTGAAAGTAATCTAGGAGCCCTAAGTAGATTTAAACACCTCAAAGGGATTGAGGTGCCTCAATCATCTCGGGCACGATAGGATGAGGTGGCAGCCTCCAGTTGGTCGGCACATGTCAGCATCCAGGCGCCTCAAAGGGATTAAGGTGCCTGGGATGGGATAAGATCTACTAGGGTTGCGCTGCGCTTAGAACTCGCCATGTTAGCAGCTGAGACGCCTCAAAGGGATTGAGGTGCCTGGAAGAGGATAAGGTGCGACGAGTTCGGATAAGATAAAATCGACTCAGGATTGAGGCGCCTAAAAGGGAATAGAGGCATTTGGATGGGTCAATAAAAGAGGGTCTCAACCAGCAGCTTTGATTAGCCATTCTCTACGATTTCAATGCTTGCGTGCTACTCTGAAAAGCTCTCTACGATGCTAAAATGCTACTTCGACGACTACGCTCTTGTTCTACTCTAAGTCATTGGTATACTTGATTTTTATTATACTTTCAATTCTATATCTATTGTAATATTCATGCTCTTAGTAGATTGCCCAATGAAAGCACTCATACGAGTGCGGGCCTTAGAGTAGCAATCGTCGTGCTGTGAACCAAGTAAAAAAAAGTGTATTAGCTATGCTTGTCTGTATTCTTTATTTTCGCTGCTTTAACTCTTATTTTATGAAAAACATGAAAAGTCCACAAGCACTATTCACCCCTCCCCCCTCTAGCGCTTACTTCGATCCTACACGTACAAGCAGTAGAAACTGGCCCGACCCCATCTCATCATCTGGGCCGATGGTTCCTTAAGAAGATGGGCCTCTTTTGCGCCTATCATCAATCAAGGGGCCACAACACCCAACACTGCTATCAATATGCCCAAGAGTCTTGAAGGGCGACCGAGTAGATCCAGCCGAGTGGGAAACCGCCAATTTCTCAAGCTGCCAGGCCAACCGACACCCGCGTACCGGACGAACATGTCCTGTTGCCCTCTAAAAGGGTTCGGGAGGCGTCCTCACCCTAGTAGGAGGTCGAGTGGAGGAAAGATAAAGGCAAAACTCCCTTGATCAGAGATGTCAACATGATCTCTGGAGGTCCTACGGATGGAGATTCTCCAAAAACCATGTATAGACGCTTGGCCAAATTTGCCTCTCCCTAACTCTCAGGGAGGAGTCAGCTGAGTGAACACAACACAGTAGATGTTGCCTCCTCCTATAATAGCATTTGGGGAGGCCAGCCTTGGGCACCTTCGAAGATGTGGTCTTCACCTTTCATCAAATGATGAAATTCCTTGTGGGGAATCAAGATGGGGAGGTAAAGAGTAATCAATTGACTACCCAAAGATGTTACATTGATATTGTTGAAATCGACTCCCGCAAAGCCCGACGAATTCAGGAGACACTACAAATTGCACAAGAGACATCGATCACCCGACCAACAAAGGAACAAGAGGAGGTCCAGATCCATCTCGAGCGAGCGAATGGGACCACCCGGGTGACCGTGGATCTTAGCCAGAGTTCAAACACAAATTGATTGAGTGTCTAACCAAGAATCATGACATCTTTGCCTAGTCAACTAAAGAGATCATTGGAGTCTCGCCGACTGTAATAACGTACCAACTCAACCTACTCCTTGATGCCCAACCGGTCAAGTAAAAGAAAAAAAACAATTTGGAACCGAGCATAACAAAGTAATACAAACAGAAGTGGCTAACTTGCTGGAAGCCGGGCACATTCGAGAGGTCTAATTCCCGACATGGCTAGCTAATGTCATCCTCGTATCTAAGCCAGGAGGCAAATGGAGGGCATGCATTGACTTTTGGGATCTTAACAAAGTTTGCCCGAAGGATTTCTACCCACTTCCTCACATCGACTGGATGGTGGATTATACTGCTGGGTGTGAGCTTATTTGTATGATGGACGCCTATCAAGGCTATCAGCAAATCCCTTTGGCTCCTAAGGATTAAGAAAATGTTAGCTTCATCACCCTAGAAGGGATTTTTTGTTACAATGTTATGCCCTTCGGGCTAAAAAATGCAGGAGTCTCCTGCAAACGATTGATGGATGGGGTATTCAAATCCTAAATCTAGATGAACATTGAGGTATATGTTGATGATATTCTAATAAAGATAGGATGTGTTGAAGACTTATTTTCTTACATGGAAGAGACTTGCAACACTTTAAGGCAATACGAGCTCAATTTGAACTCAAGCAAATGCCTGTTCGGCGTAAAGAACGGCTGATTCCTCGGGTGTATGGTGATCGAGCAAGGGATAGAGGTCAACCCTGAAAAAGTACAAGCACTTCAAAGGATGTCTCCCCCATGAAATCTCAAGGAAGCTAAAAAGTTGGTCGGTAGGATTACATCTCTCTCAAGATTTATTTCCCGATCGGTCGACCGGAGCTTGCCATTCTTCAAAGTGTTGCACAAAGCCTCTAAGTTTAAATGGAATGAAAACTGCGATAAGGCCTTCGCCGAGTTGATGGAATACTTATCTCATCTACCTCTCCTCTCCAAGCCAATTCCTGGAGAAAGGTTGTTACTATACCTATCAACGGCCGAAGGGGCACTTGGCTCGGTCCTGCTGCGGGAAGAGGATAACGTACAATACCCTATTTATTTTCTAAGCCATTTGTTGAAGGATGCAGAAACCAAGTACAACACCTTAGAGAAGTTGGCTCTAGGGTTGGTTTTGACCACTCGACGGTTAAGGCCTTATATTTTGTCTCACCAATAGTACTTTGGAACGGGTGTGACTAATCTCAAGGCTTTCGGAAGGCTGATTAAGTGGACCACTGAGCTCAACGAATGTGATATCCGATACTTGCCTCGGGCGGCCATAAAAGTCCAAGCTTTGGTTGATTTTGTGGCAGAAGCGATAGGGCCTGACTCAAACTAAGGGACTTGAAAAAATTTTATGGATGGATCGTCTTCTCAACAAGGGAGCAGAGTAGGGGTATTATTAATCTCGCCCCGATAGGATATGCTACAAATAGTCGTTCAACTAAATTTTTGAGCCACCAACAATGCGACAGAATATGAAGCTTTATTGGCTTATCTTTAAGCAGCCAAACAGATTGGCGCCTCTCGAGTGATTATTCATTCAGATTCTCAGCTAGCCGCTCAATAGATAGACGAGAGTTTCAAAATCAAGAACAACCGACTAAGGCAGTATGTTGAGGCCTTCTCTCGATTAAAGTTGATTTTCAAGAGGTAGTCCTTCAGAAGATACCCCGAGTTAACAACAAAAAAGCAGACGAGTTAGCCAGAATGGCGGGCAATATGGCTACCTGGACTTCAGATGAATCAATCTCCAAAACTTTATTTATCTCCCAGATCGATCAAGCACAAGAGAAGTTACCCAACTGGAGGACCCCTTTTATCTCATTCTTGCAACAAGGGACTTTGCCTAACAACCCAGAGCAAGCCCGACTTTTGAAGCGAAGAGCCACTTGGTTCACTCTAATCGACGACCATCTATATAAGCGAGCCTTTTTACGCCCTTGCTCAAATACCTTAGTCCCGCTGACACTAATTATGTCATACGAAAAACTCATGAAGGCATCTATGACAATCATGTAGGGGGCTAGATGCTCTCTCGGAAGATTTTATTGACTGGTTATTTCTGGCCCACCTTACAGACTAATGTCGCTCGGCACGTGACTACCTAGCCCCATTGTCAGAAGCACCAAAATCTCTCTCATCACCCAACTGAACTTCTAAAGACTTCAACCATCTGATATCCATTTGATCAATCGGACATGGACATAGAAATTTCTTCTAGTTACTGTGGATTATTTTTTTCAAATGGGTGGAGGCAGGATCACTTAAGGCGTTGTTATGAAATTCCTCTGGAGGAACATCGTTTGCCGATTCAGCATCCCACAAAAGCTTGTTTCCAATAATGATCAGCAGTTCTAAGGCTGCAAGCTTAAAGAATGGTGCGAAGACTTTGGCATTGAGAAAGCCTTCACTTCCGTAGCCTACCCGCAAAGCAATGGGCAAGCTGAAGTAGTCAATTGAGAAATCGTTTGAGGCATCAAGATCAAGCTTGACAACATGAGGGGAAGTTGGGTCGACGAATTATCAAGCATCCTTTGGGCATACCGAACCACTCCATGGGAAAGCATTGGAAAGACTCCTTTCCACCTCATATATGATGGAGAAGCTATTGTCCCGATCAAGGTAGGTGAGGAATCTGCTCGGCTCATCAATTATGATCAAGACAACCCGACCGTCGGCTGCTCGAATTAGATCTCATCACCAAGATAAGGGAGAGGACAGCCGCTCGCCTGATAGCCTACCAATAACGAATGCACTAGACCTACAACAAGAGGGTTATTCCCTGAATGTTCCAAGTTGATGACTTGGTCTGGAAAAAGATCAAGCCAGTTGGAGACGTCAGTAAGCTGGAGCCTCGAGGGGGGAACCTTATCAAGTCATCTACAAGCTTAGCACGAGAGCCTATTACTTAAAGGATTTAGAGGGCAAGGAACTCAATCAACCATGGAGCATCAAGCACTTCATGCCCTACCAAGCCCGGGAGGAATGAAGTATCCTTTGATAATCTCCCTAGAACAACTCTCAATATCTAGTCATACTCTGAATGCTTTGTTAATAGATTGCTCAGGTGGATCGATTTTGCATCTCCATGACCCCATCAATTCCCCCTGATCTAAGATCAATGGTGTCCATTAACAAATAACTTTTCAGTTGGGTTAGAGTGACCATCTAGTCAGGGTCTCCAATGACCAAATGGTCGGAGGCTCAAAAAAAGGCATGGTCGGAATCTCCATCGTCAATTGTCCTTTTCAGGACCCAATTCTCCCTGATCTCAGATCAGTGGCGTCCATCGACAAATGACTTTTTAGTCGGGTTAGTACGACCGTTTGGTCGGGGTTTCTAATGACCAAATGGTCAGAGCCTCCAAAAAAGGTCGTCCGATCGAAATCTTCATCGAAAATTGTGCTTTCCATGACCCAATTCCCCCTGGTTTTGGGCCACCCGTTGGAAATCTCCATCGATAATTGTCCTTTTCAGGACCCAATTCCCCTTAATCTTAGATCAGCGGCATCCACCAATAAATGCCTTTTCAATCAGATTAGTACGACCATTCAGTCGGGTCTCTAATGACCAAATGATTGGAGGATCCAAAAAAGGCCACCCAGTCAGAATCTCCATCGGTAATTATCCTTTTGAGGACCCAATTCCCCTTGATCTCGGATCAACGACGTTCAACGACAAAAAACTTTTTAGTTGAGTTAGTATGACCGTCCGGTCGGGGTCTCCAATGACCAAATGATCGGAGGCTCCAAAAAAGACTGCCCGGTCGGAATCTCCATCGACAATTGTCCTTTTCACAACCCAATTCTCCTTGATCTCGGATCAGCGACGTCCATTGGCAAACGACTTTTTAGTCGATTCTCCAAAATAATCACGGGATCTGAGGATGCCGCCCACTCTTCAGGCAGCTCCTCGAGCACTGTGCTCAACTGGCTCGGGGTCTATTTGCATTTGCATTTGCATTTCTTTGCTTATAGAATGGGTGCATCCTTTAGAGGTGGGGCCACCTCCTCAAGGGTTTATGCTAGAGCTACCAGGGCATCTCCTACTCGGCATACAACTTCCTTAGTAGTCCCTGCTTGGCTAGAACTTTCCTCCTCAAGGCCCGTCCCCATGGGTGGTCCAAGTGGAGGCAGATCAGAAGAATCTTCAGCTGCATTTGCCTCATCCTCTGACACTTCGGGTGTCAACAACGCCACCATCGCCACTCGATCCCACTTCACTTGCTTGCTAAGCGACAAGTTCAGCATGGTTGCTTTTGCATCAAGAGAAAAGGTGAATTATCACTCACAAACAAAGGTAATACTTAAAACTTATCGAGCGGTCTTTCTAGGTCAATCACGTTCGGGCTCAGTCAGGCTTGGTACAGAAGCCCTTCATCTTCCACAATATTAGAGGCGTTGAAGCATAGGTCATTGAGAATCTCTAAGGCCCTAATGTACTCTGAGTGCTTCCTATATCGCCCGAGCGACGGTTGCTCAGGGAGATCTGCTTGCCAAGCGATCAGGAAGTCAAAAGGAGTCGGGGGAGCCCACGAAAAAAAACTGAGCCTTCTAGCCTTTGTGGAAGAAGAGGTAATTGTCCAGGAAATAGCAGCACTACCTTGCCAGGAAATAAAAAACCCCGAGCTCTATTCTCTTGGGGTAAAAGAAATAATGGAAATTGAGGGGAGTTAGAGGGATTTGAT
>JBBUKS010020661.1:0-11671 GCA_038050645.1 Hedychium gardnerianum
CGAAGTGTACCTCCTTCTATCTAAGCATCCAGTCAAATCGAAGTCTAAATATTAAATCACCTCTAAGTGATCTGACCTTTAATACGTGAGCATATGTCCTTTTATTTTTGCAAATACCGTATCACTCTTTTTATTACTTTCCAGTGCGACGGTCCTGGGTTACTAATATATCTGCCTAACATCCCCACTATGAATGTTATATCTGGTTGTGTACAAACTTGTGCATACATGAGACTTCTCACAGTTGACGCATAAAAAAATTATTTCATCTCTTTTATTTCAAGTTCAAGCCGTGAACACTGTTGTAAGCTGAATTTATCACCTCTTGACACAAGTGTGTCATCAGGTGCACAATTCTGCATGTTATACCTTATAAGCACCTTTTCAATATAGGTATGTTGTAAAAGTCTAAAAATGTCTCTTGAACGATCACGACATATTAATATGCCTAAAATAAAGGATACTTCACCAAGATCTTTCATTTCAAAACTACTGGATAGAAATAACTTAGTTTCATGTAGCAGACCCTTATTATTGCTCGCAAATAATATATCGTCCACATATAAAATAAGTATAACAAACTTGCTCTCATTGAACTTGATATATATGCACTGATCAACGGGGTTCTCCTTAAAATCATATGAGATAACAATTTGATTAAATTTTTGGTACCGTTGATGGGACGTTTGTTTCAAATAATAAATGAACTTC
The DNA here is from genome assembly GCA_038050645.1 of Hedychium gardnerianum. Lineage (NCBI taxonomy): Eukaryota > Viridiplantae > Streptophyta > Magnoliopsida > Zingiberales > Zingiberaceae > Hedychium > Hedychium gardnerianum. The sequence goes on from JBBUKS010020661.1 coordinate 712, forward strand.
TTTAATCTACATGCTAGGTGCTTTGAGTCCTCAGACTCAAAGTTCTCTAGTTGCACCATATATATAGACTTCTCAATGTCTCCATTGAGAAATACGGTGTTTATGTCCATCTGGTGTAGCTCCAAATCAAAATGAGCTACAAATATTATGATTATCCTAAGAGAATTTTTCATCGACACAGGTGAGAAAGTCTCATTGTAATCAATATTTTTCTTCTGAGTGAATCTCTTAGCAACAAGACGAGTCTTATACTTTTCAATATTACCCCTTGAATCTCGCTTGATTTTAAATATTCATTTACAACCAACGGGTTTTGAACCTTTAAGCAATTTTATAAGTTTCCAAACGACATTGTCTGCTATAAACTTTAACTCTTCTTTCATGGTGTTAATCCACCTTTCAGGAGTTAGAGCATTGTTTGATCTCTTGGAAAGATACTGGATCACTTTCCAACCCTATTTTAAAATCATGCTCTTGGAGATAAACATAATCACAAGAAGTCATGGTTCTCCATTCCCTTATAGATCGCCTTAATGACACTTGTGGTTGAGAAGGTTGAGGTATTTACTCAGTAATCTGAGGTAGTATCTCAATCTCAGTGGAAGGTTTCTCCAATTACATTGGAGATGACACGGGAATATCTTGGTTCACTACTCTCACTAGATGTACAATATCCATAATATATGGTATGGTAACCCTACATATACTAATTGCACTGGTAGTGATCACAGGAGGATCAATAATGCTTTCCTCAAAAGATATTGCCCTAACTTTAGTGCTCCCATTATCCTCAATAAATTTGGCATTTCCTGTTTCGAAGAAGGATCTGTTAGAGGGTTAATAAAATTTATACCCCTTGGACTTCTCAGAATAACTTACAAAATTATAGCTAACTGTTATTGAGTCTAGTTTTTTTTGTTAGGCTTATATGGCCTAGCCTCAGCTGGACAACCCCAGATATGTAAATATCTAATGCTAAGTTTCCTACCTGTCCACATCTCGAATGGGGTTTTAGTTACTATCTTACTAGGTACTCTATTAAGTAGATAAACTGTAGTCTTGAGTGTTTCTCCCACAAAGACTCCGGTAAAGAAATAAAAGTCATCATACTTCTTACCATATCTTTTAGAATATGATTGTGTCGCTTAGCTACATCATTCTGACTGGGTATACCAAGCATGGTATATTGAGGCACAATCCCACGCCCGGTAAGGTAATTCACAAAAGGTCCTGGACGTTGTTCACTGATCCATCATATCAATTGTAATGTTCACCTCCATGGTCGGATTTGACGATTTTAATTTTCTGACCTAGTTGAAGTTCAACTTCAGCTTTGAAAATTTTGAACATATCTAGAGATTGCAACTTCTTATGAATAAGGTACAAATAATCGAATCTAGAGTAGTCGTCTATAAGCTAATAAAATATATGTGTTCATTCTATGATATTTTAGGGAATGATCCACAAATGTCCATATATATTAGCTCAAATCTATATCGATTAGCCCCCTTATTTTTGTTGTTAGTTGTCTTCCCCTTAACACACTCTATGCAGATATCAAAGTCTGTCATGTCAAAGGAATTGAGAATTTCATGTGACATTAACCTTTCTAGACATTGTTTAGATATATGTCATAAACGTCTATGCCACAACATGAAATAATTCTTGTCAGTCAATTTTTGTTTCGTACCTATACTATACATAATTACATTGTTAACCATAGGAGTTATGATATTTAATTTATAAAGTTTGTCAACTAAGGAACCATTGTCAACCAATACTGAATTTAAGAAAATACTAAACATTTCATTTCTAAATGAACAAGAATAACCTAATTTGTCCAAACAAGAAATTAAATTAAATTTCATCAAAAAGATGATACAATAAATGTATTTTCCAAATTCAGAAAGATATTAGTTCCTAAACAAAGTCTAAAAACACCAATTGACTCTACTTTAGCCTTCTTTCCATTCCCTGTATAGATGTATCTTTCACCATCCAGCGGAAGTCGACTCGTGTGACAATCTTGCATAGTGACACTTATGTAAGTAGTAACATTAGTATCTATCCACTAAGTGTCAGTGGGTACAATTGTTAAATTGACTTCTAAACTAACAAAGTTGAGAAGTTTACTCTTTTTTACACGCCTGTTGGCGTATTTGGGGTAGTTTGCTTTTCCTTTCTTTTGTTATTGATCCTCTTTTGTTTCTTGCTCACATTTTGAGAACCAGATGTTAAGTGAGCACTATCAGATGTCTCAATCTTTAGTCTCTCCTCTTCTTACACACATTGAGCAATAAGCTCATTCAATGTCCACTTTTTCTTTTGAGTATTATATGAAATCTTAAAATGTGTGAACCGTGCAGGCAGAGACATCAAGACGAAATGCACTAGCATGCCCTCAGACATATCAAGTTTTAGTGCTTTCAGACTTGTCGCTATATTGGACATCTCCATAATGTACTCTCTTATATTTCCTTTACCAGTATACCACATGGTTACCAACTTCGTAAGAAGTGTGGTAGTCTCGACCTTTTCATTTGAGGTGAATCGGTCTGTCAATTGGCTCAGGAAACTCATAGCATCATCTCTCTCAGTTATTGTGCCCTTTATTAGTGCTGATATTGAAAGCTTCATGATACTTAGGCTCATGTGATTTGATCATTCCCACAGTTGAAATTCAGCTCTTTGCTCTATAGTGCTAGCACTGGTCAGAGGTGTGAGACGATCGTTTCTTAATGCATAGTATAAGTTCACGCAGCCTAAGACTACGATCACGTATTCTTTTCATTCAGCAAAATTCGAATAAGTTAGTGTGGGGATATTATTTATACTGGCAGTAACAAATTGCAATGAAATTAAAAGAGTATAAATAATTTAAGCTTATGCAAATAAAACATAAGATTATGCAAATAAAATAAATTTTTTTAAATGCATATGAATGAACTCTTTATAAGATACCAAGTACAACATAATATGTCTTCCTTTGAGTTGATATATTATTTGTTAGCGGTACTCTCTGATATAACTCAAACTTTAATTGGCCACAAAATGTGCATTCCTTTGGGCTGACCCATTGTGCGCATAATATGACACTTTATATGAGTTATAAATTGGTCCATAACTTATACTAACTTTAATATGCCACACAATATGTCTTCCTTTGGGTCGACATATTTTGTGCATGATCTGAACAAAATAAATTATATTCTATAGTTGTAGGCTACCTTTAGCATATATCTGACATAATAATAACCTTCATTTGGGTCGATTACTTTTAGTATAGATATACGTTTACCAACATAAAATATACTAAATCTACCTAAAATGTTTTCATTTGGGCCGACACAATAGTTCAACTTAGTAACACGTTATGTAGATAAACACAAAAAAATCTTAAGAACTTTAACCGAACAGAAAAATACTCGATTAGACTTAAAACTTCAAAATTAGGTTAATTAATCGATTGATACCATATAACAATTGATTGATTTTACCCAATCGATCATCACAATTGATTTGAAAATCTGTCATATGCGATTATATGATTATATATAGAACTTATCCTTAAGAAGTTTAAGCTTCCTTGAAATTCTATAATTAAATTATTATTTAATATCCATTAATTTATTTTCACACTAATTAATTGATTAAATAAAATAATATCTAATTATTATTTTTGGCCTGAAACGGTGAAATAGTAGATTTTTTATTTTATTTTATTTTATTTTTTACTTCCTTAACGATGAAACAGTAAAATAAAAAAATAAAAAAATAAATAATTAATTAGAAATAATTCTAATCGATTAAAAATATTCTAATCAATTGATAATTAATTCTATCGCAATTTTAAGACTATTAATTAATTGATAAAATTATCAATCGATTGATTACTACAAATCGATCATCTTGATTGAAAAAATCGATCTCGTATTCGATTCAATTGCACTAATCGACTGTCAAAATTTATCAATCGATTGATGTTAATTGAATCGATTGGGTAATCGATTCGGCTCGATTCTGTTCGCAATTTTAGACTTGGTAATCGATTGGCCGACCAAGCCAATCGATTAAACCATCGCGATTTGACCTAAAATTAAGTTAAATAGCGATGATTTCTGTCATTCTTCGTATTCTTTATAGAAATACAAAAAAACAAAAAAAAACCCAAGTCATTTCTAAGTTTTCTCATATGATTTTCGACGATAAAAAATTGTATTATATTAGGAAAACTTGATCTAGTATACAAAAAATAAATCGACGAAAAATTTAACCTAATAGCCATGAAAATGATGAAGAAACATAGACTTGACTATGATACTAATTGTTAATTCTTGCAAAATCCTAGGCCGCATGAATTCTAGATAACCGAAATAAGAATTTGTATAGGAAAAATAAAAACATGAGTATGGATCTAGTTTTTTCTTATTATGACATAACAAAATAAGTATATAAACTAAAAGTGACAAAGAACCTGATTGTAGAGTCAAAGTCCTTGACTTTAGTATCGTCCAAATAGATCCTCTGAGGAAGAAGAAAAAGCTGAAGTAAATAGGAGAGGTCTTCCAAGGAGCTTAGAGTTGACGGCGTCGAATTCTCTTTATCTAATGGGGAACCAAGAGATGTCTCAAGGAGATACCCTAAACCCTTGGGGACCTCCTTTTATATAGACAACTAATCCGTTATCAGTTCATAGATGATAACGGATTGGGCTAAAAGATTCTACACATACGGAGTCCATATCTAATAACCCTAAATCCAATAACTTAAGTTAGATCACTTAACGAGTTTCGGTATCGCAAGTCTTTGAATCGCATATAAATTTATCTTAAGGGATAATTAAATCCAACAGTGATGATGTTGAGTAGACAGAACCTTGATGAGTCAATTTTCTTGAAAGAGACTAATAAGATATTAGAAGGGGCTAATACGTATCTTGGAATAGTCCCTTGACGTTCAAAACAGAGTTAGAGAAATAAAGGGAGAATTGTGTATCGACCTCCTCCTTTCTAATAGTGTTATCTTATATAGAGAAGAAGAAGCATCAGATCAAATAAAGAGCCCCTTCATTTTGGAACGATCACACTCTCCTCTTTATTCAGTGTCATCATTCTACATGGCTCTTTACATTTGTAACTGACGCACCCTTCTCGATCAACTGACGCGTCTCTTGTTGTGCCATACTTGAACTTAGCCTTATTGATTTTGTGGACCAAACTTCCATTGACTCGGTCGACCCTTCACTAAACTTGAAAAAGTTACTCTGACTAATACTGAGTTTCCCGCGAATATAACTGACCTAATCTGAGATCATCCTGACCCATTCCGACTCAACCCGAGTGCATTCAAGACCCTAAGAGACTAGGAATTTATGTTGATCAAGTCAAAGATATGCTACGTGGAGTCTATATTGACTTAGTCAAGAATCTGTCATGCGAAACCTTACCTCACATCAATAGTTATAACTGAATGTGTCCAGAATAACACCCTCGTAAGATAAAATTCAAACTCCAAGTAAATAAGTCTACCGCAACACAAGTTACAAAAGAGTAAAATCATGGGCTCATGCAATATAGTTACAAACCCTAGTCATGAGCATAACAATATTGTAAGAGTGAAGTCACAACTTCAACACAAAAGTTGAATGAATAATAAGCAAAATTTAAAGTCACATTTCTTTATTTAATTTGAAATTTTCATCTAATTTCCATATTACATCGATTATTACACATTACATTAAATTAAATATTTATTAGTTATTAAATAAAAAGCAAAGCATGATCCATTGTCGTCTAGTCCGGTTAGGATACCTGGCTTTCACCCAGGCGACCCGGGTTCAAATCCCGGCAATGGAAAAGTTTTTGTTTTTGTTTTTCAATATATAATACTTTTTTTTTACCGTTTATTTTTACAAAATAGTCCTTGCAAGAAAACTTATCTCCTTTTGGGAACTCCATCAGGACGTAAATCCCTTGAAGAAGCGGACGCTATCGATGTGAATAATCTGATAAGGCAGCGAAGCGAACTCATCAGTCATCGTCCCCAAAACCAAACCCCCATCACCGGCGGCTGCTGCGGAGGCGGCGACAACAGCGGCGGCGAATAGAGCAAGGTGATGACTTTCTGCCTCTCTCCTGCAGCTCCTTCCTTTACCCAACTCCACTCCTCCTCTTCCTTCCCTCTACCTCTCGCTTCCTCGCCCTCATGCAGGAGTAAAAGGAAAAACTTCATTCCGTCCCACCCCCTTTCCTTTCCCTACTTCCTTCATCTCCATCGGCATCCCCACAAGCCACTCAGTGTCTCCCTAGAAGACCCCCATATCTCCCCTCCTCCTCCTCCATCTTCGCATCCATCGCCCTTCAAGAACTCCATCTGGGTCAACCCCAACAGCCCTCGCGCCTCCCGCCTCCGCCAGCGCTCCTCCGATTCCCGCTACGCCCGCCTTGCCAGCCTCGCTGCCTCCCTAGACTCCTCCGACCCTGCCGATCCTTCCATCGCCGCCGTCCTTGCCTCCTTCGGCAGCGCAGCAACCGAGCAGGACGCCGTCATCGTCCTTAACAGCATGTCCAACTCCCATAATGCCGTTCTTGCTCTTCGTTGGTTCCAGCGCAATCTCAAGATCGACAGGGAGGTAGTTCTCTACAACGTTGCGCTTAAGGTTCTTAGAAAGTCCAAGGACTTGGTAGGCGCGGAGGGCCTCTGGGGGGAGATGCTGGAAAAGGGAATTAAGCCGGATAACGTGACATTCACAACTATGATCAGCTGTGCCAGGTTCTGCAACAAGCCCGAAAAAGCAGCTGAGTGGTTTGAGAAAATGCCCGAGTTTGGATGCCACCCAGATGATATCACCTACTCGGCCATGATTGATGCTTATGGTCGGTTGAGTAATGTGGAGATGGCTCTTGAATTGTACGACCGTGCTCGTGCAGAAAAGTGGCGGCTTGATCCTGTGACTTTTGCGACTGTGATTAGGGTCTATGGCATTTCAGGTAATTTTGATGGGGCACTGAATGTGTACGAAGAGATGAAGGCCCTTGGTGCTAAGCCTAATGTGGTTATATACAATACGTTGTTGGATGCCATGGGCAGGGCCAGAAGACCATGGCAAGTCAAGACTATTTACCGTGAAATGTGTAGCAAGGGGTTGGCTCCTAACAAAGCAACATACTCAGCTCTTCTGCGAGCATATGCTAAAGCTAGATACGCTGAAGATGCGCTTGGCGTGTATAGGCAAATGAGGAAGGAAATGGAGCTTGATATCATCTTGTACAACATGCTTTTGTCAATGTGCGCTGATGTTGGTTTAGTTGATGAAGCTGTGGAAATATTTAATGAAATGAAGGAGTTATCAAATGCGTGCGAACCAGATAGCTGGAGTTACTCAGCTTTGATAACTGCATACTCGTGCAGTGGAAAAGTTTCTGAGGCTGAAAGCACGTTGAATGAAATGTCAGAAGCTGGGTATCAGCCAAATATTTTTGTGCTTACATCTCTAATCCAGTGCTATGGCAAAGCTGGAAGAACTGATAGCGTTGTTAAAGCATTTGACAAACTTCTAGGTTGGGGGATCAAACCTGATGATAGATTCTGTGGCTGTCTCCTGAATGTGGCAGCTCAGACGGCAACGAAAGAACTTGGGAAGATTATTGGTTGTATTGAAAGAGGAAATACTCAGCTGGGTTCTTTAGTAAATTTGCTGGCTGATGAGGCTTGTGACAATGATACAGTTAGACAAGAAGCTGTAGTACTCTTCCATAATGTGAGTAGCGAAGTAAAAAGAGCTTATAGTAATTGTTTGATAGATCTCTGTGTAAACCTCAACCATTTGGAAAGAGCATGTGTGCTTCTCGACCTGGCAATTCAGCTTGAGATATATACAGATCTTCAATCTCGATCTGCTACACAGTGGTCCTTATATGTGAATGGTCTCTCACATGGAGCAGCTCTAACTGCATTACATGTTTGGATGAATGATCTAACCAAATCCTTACAGCATGGAGAAAACTTGCCTCCATTACTAGGTATCTTCACAGGGCATGGAAAACATAAATATTCAGGAAAAGGGTTAGCATCTGTTTTCCAGTCTCACTTGAGGGAAATCAATGCACCATTTCATGAAGCACCAGACAAGGCTGGATGGTTTCTAACCACACAAGTTGCGGCTGAATCATGGTTGGAGTCAAGAAACTCATCTTACAAAGTTGCTGCTTAGGATGCACAGGTAGGTAAATGAAAACTTGAAAGGATATTTCTGTTACTGTTTTTCCTTGATTTTGTAGTCAATGAGATGTTAGTGCTGATTTCTAATGCATGCAAAATTGCTAATAAATACTTCCTGTTTCAATAAATTCTTTTGCCCAGTGCCTTGACTTTGCATAATTGTATTTCTCGTATATATTTTTTTAAAACTTTTAAATATAACTGTTCAATTATAATATATCTAATTTAATCATCAAACATCATTCAAAATTTCATATGTAAAATCCTTAAAATGTAAACAACCATTTTTTTTTTAAAAAAAAACACCGTTCCGCCTACAACTGGTCCAGAATGAACTGCTGCCTTTCTCTGGCCTATGCCTTGGGTCCATAGTGCGTAGTCATTATGTCATGCTTTGCATATAATTATATACATATATTTATAGATATATGCACACCAGTCATGGCCAATGTGAGCCAGAACTTGCCGCTTATATATTGGTAGGCCTGTTTGACAACCTATTAAGTGACGAAGATCTTTGGAAGAAGCCTTGCACCCTCACCTCGCCTTGCAGAGATGGTGAAGAAAACAATGCATTTTGAATTAGGGAAACAAAAGATTGTAATTGGTTGTACATGAGGTCGAGGAAACCTCACTGTCGAGGATTGTTGACCTGTTCTGTGTGCTATTCCCAGCAGAATGATATGTTCTTTGCCAAATGACACAATGATTTTTCAAATAAAAATCCTGTTGACAACTAAAAGAAGGTGAGAATGGAGATCACTGCAAAATTGACAGAGGTGTAGTGGGAATCTTCCAACAGATGGCTCAACCTTGCTCGATGCATCTCCATTTTATGTTTTGGCTATCCCATCTTCAACTCTAAAGCACCCTTTCTATGTCTATTCTTTTGCAACTTTATCAATTTTTTCTACTAGCTCATATATCTTAACTTATAATCTGGTGGTCTGTTTCTGAAAATTTGATTCAGGATCTTTACTTAAATATCCCTCATGTGATTTCTGTAATTGTTCCATAGCTGGAAGCGCCGCTACTTATGTTATATCATATGGTAATTATAGATTTGATGGGTGCTATTTTCCCAGGCATATTAATTATCAAATGATTGGCATGCATTCACTATGATCTCAAATGCAATCTCCGTCACGACTTGGATAAATTATTTCTTTATACTGCTCATGATCTGATCTGTTTTCACTTCTATTTTAATATTCTAGCTCACACAAGCCATCAATAATTGTTTTCTATTTTCTTGCTTCAAATGTTTGGCAGCCTATATTCATATGCTCAGTATGCTTTTCTAAGTGCTTTGCATAATTTTTTATTAGTAATGTTCAATGATAATTATGCGCCCATGAAGTACTATAAAATTAGGTAGTTGGTGGATTCTTTTTATAATCTCACATCTCTATTGCAATTTAGTACCTAACACAGTAAAATGCAAAGAATTAAATTAGTATTTTCCTCCTCTAAAGCAGTCTGTTAAAATATTTCCTACCCATAATGAGAAGACTAGAACAGTATCGGCTATGTTGCAGCGTGTAGCAAATGGGATAACTAAATTCTAGTTTTTTTTTTTGTTTCACAATAGATAACTGCAAAAGCAGAGCTAGTCTCCCTTTTTATCCATTTTTACATGTTTGTCTAAATCTAATCAATTCCATCGAAGCATGAGTAGTGATCTTTGTTCATTTCGAAATAGTTGGATGCATTTAGGCTTATTGATGAACACTGTAGTTTAAACTTAGCACACTCTTTTCAAGTGCAGTATTACACGTAATTTTCTGCCAAATTTTCCAAAGTAAAGTTGTTATCAATCAATTCAAGTTTAACTTAATTACTTGTTTTGGGCTAGTATTAACTTCTTCTTCGTTTAATTGTACCAGCAAAAGATACATATGGCTGGCCCAACCGTCTATGAAGATGATTCACCAATTTTCCTTTCTATTACTTCACTTCAAATACAAAATTCAACATGCTTGGAACTCAACTGTATGTTATACACAATGAAAAGATTAAAAATAAAGAAGGGAAGGGACAATCTTCTCTATTGTGATGTCTGAAATTGTACATTAGAATCACCAGATACAGCATGCTATTAGATGTGTTTAAATTCTAAGCTCTGAATTCATTTGACGCTTCAAGTCACTTCGGAAACCTGCAGAACTAACCATCATGTTTTTAGTAGTGAAGCAAGATAAAATAACACACACATACACAACCATCCTTTATTGATGATCTCAACTTTGGCATGTACTTATGAGAAAATAGAGAGAAATATTACCATTTAGATCTAAATTTATATCAGTGTGCTTAAGTGAACGTAAAAGATGAATAAAGTGAGCTACACACCCTCCGAAACCAAGTTTTACCTACATGTTTCAGATGTCAATATTATGCTTATTGTCCTCTAATTTGATCATTTCCTTTTCTCGTGCATTTCTCCTTTTCTTCTTGGATTCCACTTCTACAGCCCTCGTTAGCACATCAACCTTCCTTAGGAGAAACTGAAAGAAAAGAAATTAGTTTAATTAAGCAAGAACACTTATGCATTAAACCTGTAGAATGAACTGTTCTATATAAACCTTGATTTCCTCATCTTTCATGATCAATACATTATCCTTGTCCTTGTGAGATTCTCTCAAGTTTATAACTTTTTTTTGCAGTTTGTCATAAAGAAACCCAGACACCATATCTTCGTAGCCATTTTCTAGGTTCTCATTTTGTGACTTGCTGTCTC
>JBBUKS010020671.1:0-11670 GCA_038050645.1 Hedychium gardnerianum
GATCCATTTGAGTCTAACTCAATGATCTTCTTTCTTCAATGCATAATTAATCTCCATTAATCATCTTTAATGGGTTGGATTTTATCATATTGGATTAATCATTAACCCAATAAGTCAATCCATATCCATTAACTCAATAAGCCTAATCATCTCATAATTGGCTCTTAGGAAAAATACTAGCACCAAGGGATGATAGAATTCGTCACCCGTAGTTTCCTTAGGGTAACCAATAAATAGACAAATATCAGACTTAACATCTAGCTTATCTGATATAGTACTTTTCATATAAGAAGGAAAACCCCATATCTTCAAGTAAGATAAATGAGATTTCTTACCATTCCATATCTTATATGGAGTAGTAGAGACTTCCGAAGTCGGAACTCTATCTAACAAGTAAATTGTTGTTTCGAGTGCGTAACTCCGAAAAGGATTTGGGAAGACTCGCATGATTCATTATTGACCTAACCAAATCCAACAAGGTTTGGTTTGACCTTCCAAAGACACCATTATATTATGGCGTGTAAGGTGGAGTTCTTTGAGACAATATTGCATTATCCCCTATATAATCTTAAAACTCTTAGCTTAAGTACTCACCACATCGATCCAATTAAAGTATTTTAATACTTTTGCTAAGTTGTTTCTCTACTTCATTTTTGAATTATTTAAACCTTTCAAATGTCTCAGATTTGTATCACAATAGATACATATACCTAAATCATCAATGAAGGTGATGAAGTAGCTATAACCTCCTTGTGCATGAGTTGACATGGGTCCATATACATCGGTATGTATAAGGCCCAATATGTCATTCTCTAGTTCACCTTTTTTCCAAAAAGGTAACTTAGTCATCTTTCCTTTTAAGCATTGATCGCTTGTATCAAATGATTCCAGAATTCCACACTTGTGTAATTCAGGCATGCGCTTCTTACTTATATGGCTAAGGTGACAATGTCACGCGTAGGAAGCTAATTGATTATCTAATTATCTATTATTCTTAAGCTCACTTAGTTCAATTACATATATGTGAGACACACTAGATATCCAATACCTAAGTGTTTAAAGAAATAGTATGAGATCCAATCTCAAAGATATCTGAAGGGGATAGGGCATCGAATGTCTTTCTCTTCTTGATGGACTCAAGATAAATCTTATCATTTTTCTCCAATGTCCCATCTTACCATAATGGTAATATGGGCCCTTTAGAGCCAATTCATTTTTCTTGGCCTTGAGAGCAATTCTCAAGTTTTTAAGCCAATCCAAGAAGTTCGGCCTGGTCAATTTGGTTGTTTCCAGAGTTGAGCGTAAATTCAAAGAAAACATTCTAATTATCATTAACTTAAAGTACACAATCGAGCATATATGAGAGAGTTATTTTTACTATGTTAATGTAAATAATTTACATAAACATATTTATCCCACTTATTTATTGAATTCAAGAGCCCTTACATTAAATTCGGGAGATCATAGGTTTTCTCCAAGTGGGTTGATAACCACCATAGATAAGAATAACCTTAGAGTGAGTCTAACGAGTCATTCTTAGCTATAGTGGTAGGTATCATATATACCAATTATGTATCGCTTATACATAACTACCACATTATGCTCTCAACTAATTGATATTCGCATAAACATCGGGTTGTTAACTCATTAACAAGTATACATCTTATGTATATCACCCAACTTCACTTCAATCCCCATTGACCTTGGAGGGAGTCCAACAAATCAACGCTTCAAGTTAAAATCGGCCCATTAATGATGAGATCATATCTCCATGGTTCGAACATATTTAATTTCAAGTTGAGCTTGGAGTGAGTCCAACAACCCAAACGAGAAATCAAACTCTGGTTCTTATGATATTAACGGAAGGTGTAAGTTTTAATATTTTTCACAAGGGATTTAGGTCTCATCAATTACATACAAAATAGATAAACTATCTACATGCTTCTACATGACATAAATTACGACATCTATCATGACATAAATCATGGCATTCAATCATGGCATCAATTATGGCATTCAATCATGGCATAGTTGTCATCAATTAGGAAATCAAATATTATAAAGGATTTAGTTTCCATAAACCAAAATATTTTAATTAGACTAGAAAGTAGTTTCCAAATCTAATTCAATATTTTATATTGAAATAATTTTCCAAGTTAGTTAGGAAACAATTTCCAAAATTGGACTTCCTAACAAATTAGGAAATAAATTTCCTAACACATTAGGAAATAAATTTCCTAACACATTAGGAAATAAATTCTAAGATTGGATTTTCCTAACAAACTAGGAAATAAATTTCAAGATTGGATTTCCTAACACATTAGGAAATATTTTCCAAGATTGAAAATTTCCTAACAAATTAGGAAACTATTTCTAAAATTAGTTTTTCCTAAAACACTTAGGAAACAATCTCCAAAATTTAATTTTTTTTCATATTGGATTAGGAAACAATTTTCGTATTTGAATTTTCCTAACATTCCATAAATGACATTTACGGCAACCTACATATGACATAAATGATAATATGTCACATCACATGCATGACATAAATATGATATAACATATATATAGAATGACATAATTAATGCAAATAATCATGTCTATTTATATGGCATGACATAACTAATTATGACATGGTTAACTCATGTCATGGTTTTCATATATTTTATTTGGATTTTTAAAATATGATTAGAATTGATTTTCATAAATCAAGATTGTTTAATTAAATTAGGAAATAAAATTTTCAATCTAATTACATATTTTATTTAAGAAAATTCCTAATCAAGAATAATTTAAATTAATTAGGAAAAAAATTCCTAACAATATATCTCCTAATAATTAGGAAATATACTTACAATAATTTGAATTAAATTAGAATTTTTTCATAATTGAAATTACTTAAATATTTTTGAAAAATTTTAAAATTGGATTTTTCTAATAAATTAAAAAATATTCCAAGAGTGATTTTTTTCTGACAAAAATAGGAAAGTTTCCTAAATTATTTACAAAAATTTTCAAAAATGAATTTTCTTAACAAATTAGGAAATATTCTAAAATTTATTTTTCTGACAAAAATAGGAAACTTTTCATAAATGGAATTTCCAAACAATTAGGAAAAATTTCGAAAATTAATAATTTACTAAATTATTCCAGAAAATTTCCAAAATTAGTTTTTCTTAACAAATTAGGAAATATATGAAAATTAGAATTTTCTTGACAAAATAGAAAACTTTCCAAAAATAAAATTTCTTAACAAATTAGGAAACTTTCCAAATCTAATTCTACGACAAACTATGACTCATAAAACTATTTTTATGATCATGTCGAAACAGGATCAGGCTCTGATACCAATGTTGGTTAGCTCGATGCAGTGTATGCTAAAACACATTTCATAAACATGTGCAGCAGAAGACATAAACGGTAATAATAAAACTAAATTATTATATCACACACATACAAGATACAACTCATGTAGACATGATCGCAATATAAAGTTTTACATAATTAAATTTACTCTAGTTATACCTGACGGATCATGTGAAGTGGAAAGAGCATCAACCTAGCAACGCTATCAAGCCTTGCCTCTATTCGTATCCTCGCTAAGCACTCCTCAAGACGACTTCGAAAGTTATGAGTTTCATCTTCATGAAAGGTACTAGCCTTGTGTGTGAAGACAAGGTTTGGTGCCCAGCAGTGTACACAACCAAACAACACTAAACGGAGAGAACAACCAAAAGGGGAGGTTGCTATCCTGCCATAAAGTGGGGTTGTTTGCCCCTTTTTCTTCGTTGTCTGGCATCCATAAATCACTGTCGACAAGGTATGAAGTACGCCAAGGCGTCGAGGATTTAGTAGCAATATTTGCTCACCAAAATGGATGTCAGAGGAGGCCGGGAGAGAACATTGTTAAGTCGTTGGAAGGCAAAATTGAACCTTGTTGGACATGGTTAGGTCGATGATAAATCATGCAAATCTTCCCAAATCCTTTTGGAGTTACGCACTCGAAATAGTTGTTTACTTGATAGAGTCCCGACTAAGGTAGTCTCTACTACTCCATATAATACATGGACTGGTAAGAAACCTCACCTATCTTATTTGAAGATATGGGGTTATCCTTATAATGTGAAAAGGACTATATCAGATAAGCTAGTTGTTATATCTGATAAGTGTCTATTTATTGGTTACCCTAAAAAAACAAAGGGTTACTAATTCTATCATCCCTTGGAACAAAAGGTGTTTGTTTCAAGGCATGCTGTATTCCTAGAGAAAAAGTTTCTCTTACAAGAAACTAGTGAGAGTAAGGTTGAACTTGAAGAAATTCAAAAGACTCCAATAGACGCTGAAGAGATACGTAGTCAAGAACCACAACCGATTACTCATAGTAATGAGCCATCGATTGATCCTATTGTGACACCACCTCTTCGTAGAACTAGTAGGATATGTACGATTCCTGAGAGATATGAATTTCTCATATGTGAATCGAATGATGTATTTCTCATTGAGGATAAGGAACCTACTAACTACGAAGAAGTTCTAAAGAGTTCAGAAATGGATAAGTGTCTAGTAGCCATGAAGTCAAAAATGGATTCCATGTATAAGAACCAAGTTTTAAACTTGGTTGATCCACCCGAAGGCATTATGCCTATTGGGTGCAAGTAGGTTTTCAAAAAGAAAAATGACATGGATGGTAATGTGATTACCTACAATGTAAGATTAGTGGCAAAAGACTATCGTCAAAAGCAAGGTGTTGACTATGATGAAACATTCTCACCAGTAGCTATGCTTAAACCCATTTGAATACTCCTTGTCATAATAGCTCATTATGATTTTGAGATATAGCAGATGGATGAGAAAATGACTTTCCTTAACATAAATCTATTTGAGGAAGTGTATATGATATAACCCGAGGGTTTCACGTTTGTCGACAAAAATAAAGTATGCAAGATTCAACGATCTATTTATGGATTGAAGCAAGCATCCATGAGTTGGAATATCCATTTTGATGAGGCAATCAAAGAGTTTAATTTCTCACAAAATCCTGACAAACCTTGTGTGTACATAAGGGTTAGTGGGAGTGCGGTTGTATTCCTAGTGCTCTATGTTGATTACATATTACTTATAGAAAATGATGTGCCAGTTTTGCAATCAGTTATGATTTGGTTGTCCAAAGTATTCTCCATGAAAGACATGGGAAAAGAAACCTACATCCTTGGGATTAAAATCTATAGAAATATATCAAATGGTTGCTTGGTCTTTTGCGGTCTACATATATAGACAAAGTGCTAAAACAGTTTGGCATGGATTAATCCAAGAAAGGTTTTATACCCATGCAACATGGGATTCACCTTTCGAAGTCTATGTACCCACATACAGAAGACGAGAAGATTTGCATGAGTAAGATTCCCTATGCATCAGTGATATGATCTATCATGTGTGTTATGTTATATTATGTACAAGGCCCAATGTATTGTACGCTCTAAGTGTCATGAGCAGATACCAGTCAAATATAAGAATAGATCATTTGCGAATGTCAAGACAATTCTTAAGTACTTGAGAACTAAGGATGTGTCCTTGGTATATAGAGATGATGATATGGATACACGCGGGTATACGGATGTCAGCTTCCAGACAGATAAGGATGACCCCAAGTCCTAGTCTGGATACATATTCTCATTAAATGGAGGCGTAGTTAGTTGGAAAAGATCCAACCAAGACACCATTGCGGATTCTACCACTGAGGCGGAATACATTGCAGCTTTGGAAGCAGTTTGGATCAAGAAGTTCATTAGTGAACTAGGAGTGGTTCTGACCATTGTTGAAGCATTACCAGTTTACTGCGACAACACTAGAGTCATTGCTCAAGCAAAGGAACCCAATTCTCACCAACGATCCAAACAAGTGCTTTGCCGCTATCACTTGATTAGAGAAATCATTAGTAGGAAAGAAATATAAATCGAGCAAATTTTCATCGAAGGAAACCTAGCGAATCCTTTGACAAAGGCTCTATCACAATGTAAGTTTAAGAGTCACATCCAAATGTATGGTATTGGATAGCATAGCGATTGATATTAGGCCAAGTGGAGGTATGTTATATTTGAGAGGTATCCTAAGGCAATCGCCTTTTGAATTGTACTTATATGTTGGATACATAAAGTTTCACTAATTGAGTACACATTCTCTATGTGCATGATTGGATCTTAAACTTATTTACTAAAAGTCCACAATATAATTCATAGCATGAGAGAACTTGTGATTGTATTACAACTAGTGAGCATCTTTACATGTGTAATTATGAATGTATTGAAACAATCCCTAGTCGATAAATTGATGAGTTTGAACATCATCGATTTTGTGAGACTAGCATGGATTATACTCCTTGGCTTGTCCAAGCAACCACTCCTCACTGGTTGGAGACATTGGGATGTCGAGAGTTAAACGTGGATGCTAGTTAATGATAACTAGTTCATTGGAGTCATCTACCATGAGACTTCATATGATTCTCTACATATATAGATATGTCAATGAATGTCTCATTACAGCTTAAGTGAGAGTTTCCTTTGACTTGAAGTATTCAAGTCATCTTTATCATGGAGACTTATACTTTGACATCATAAGTAAGCATCTTCGAGGAGGTCTGAACCAAGGATGATTGGGTATAAGTCGAAGTGCATGATGGTGATTTGATAGGCAACAAAGGATTCATAACTCCTTACAAGGAGACATATACCCTACGACCGCTGGTCAAGATTATTACTCAAAGTCTTTGGCCAAAGCATAACATGTCAAGAGTGCAGGACTATTGGACACATGTCTGAGTAATTTGAATCCACAAGACAAGGAATTATAGGTTGTGCTAGGTGTGACATAATCAACCTAGTGAGGACTGACACATAGATCATGTCCTGAACTAAGTGGGTATAAGACAAGTGAAAGGAATGAGACACGATTCATTGTAGTTGTTAAAAAGTTTAGAAATAGTTCTGGAATCAACCTATGATTTTCTAGTCAAATAGGGATCATGATGTACTACTTGGTGGTACTCATGATCATTCCTTAATTAATGGTTAATTATGGATGACCAACATAATAGGGAACCTATAAGGTCACACACACTACGAGTTTATCAGAAAGATTTAAAATGAGTTTGAGAATAAAAATTATTAGATTGAGACAGACAAGGTTTTGGAGCGGCGAATATGGAAAGTTATTTGTCGGAATGGAAGTGTTGATAGACCATGACTTTTGAAGATGTGATGGACACTCTTTTGTTTAATAATGAACTAAATTGGTTTGGTTTGATTATTGAGTTAATGAGTTAAGTCTTAAACTAAACCAAGAGCTTAATGAGTTAAGTTTTTTGTTAAGGCTTAATGGGTTGGGCTTCGGAGATGACTTGTTACCCAAGTCATAGAGAAGAGATTATAAATACTCTCCCATAGTGAGAGAATCAATCTAATGAATTTTGATTAAACCTAAGAGTTAGGTTTTCCAAAATGCTCCTCTCTTTTCTCCCCTCTTCACCCCTTCTCATGTTGATACTGATTAGTCGCCGCCACCGACTATTCAGCGTCGACACCGATTTGTCGCAGACACCGACTGTTCGACACCAACACTGATTCGTCATCGCCACCGATTATTCAACGCTGATACCTATCAACGTTCCACCTTGTTTGGTGCCGCTGGGTTGCTTTAAGTTGCTAGGCACCAAGTCGAGCAAGATCTGTCTCTCGGATAGTTTTTGTTTCCCCACTTCGGCTAGTACCAAAGTTGAGACATGGCTAATATTTAGCGAAGTCATATTGAAGATACTCGACGTTGATACAAAAATAGAGTGGAGGTTCGATAACGTCGCTTGGTTGATTTCAAAAGAGTCTAGCCATGCGAGGCTAGCAAACGCTATCTACAAAGTTTGAAAATGAAATCGTAGGTATAACTAGATTAAAAGATTTAATTTAGTTTTCATAAAATTTTAATTTGTGGTTATGTTCACACGTGTTGTATATTGCATGCGTGGATGTGTGTGTTGTAATAAATTAGGATTTATTATGTTTATTCTGACTACGCATTATTTTGGAAACAATTCAATTGCACACATCCTTGTTGGGCTCCCCATTAGTTCTTTGGCGACAATGGGAGAATTGCAGCAACTTTGCTGCTGTTCGATTTGTGGTTGACGGGCTACTGGTGGCACAAGGAGCACCGACGACATAAGGATCACCAGCGGCACAAGGGAGAACCTTTCTCCTTTTTTTGTGGTCGACGGTGGTAGCAGCCAAAAGCGATGGCTCTATTTCCCTCTCTTTTGGCTAGCAGAAGATAAGAGAAGGGAGAGAGAGAATAGAGAGAATAACTAAAACCTAATACTTAGGTTTAATTAAATTCATCCACCCCTTTCTCTCCATCTTATATCTTTATATAGGTTCCTTTATCGGGTTTGGATCAAATTCAAATTCGTATCCATTAACCCAAAAACTGAAACCATTAGCCTTAAGTTTTGTTCAAGTTCAAACCATGTTGGTTCAAAGTCAAAACACCTTGGTTCAATAAACACACCTCTTTTAATTAAAACTAAACCAATTTGGTTTATAATTAAACCAAAGAGAGTACAATTCATTTTCAAAAGACGTGGTCCATCCGTGCTTCCATTCTGATAAATATCTTTCCATATTTACCCATCGTCTAATCCAACCCGTGTCAATCTAACAAAATCTACGATGTCCAAACTCATCAATTCATCGACTATGGATAGTTTCAATACATTCATAATTGCACGTGTAGAGATGCTTACTAGTTATGATTCAATCTCAAGTTCTCTCATGTTATGAATTCTATTGTGGACATTCAGTAAGTGAGTTTAAGATTCAATCATACACATAAAGAATATGCACTTAGATAGTAAATCAATTATTTATCCAATAAATATTTCATACCATAAGGCAATTACCTTAGTACATCTCTCAAATATAACAGAGAGAGAGAGAAAAAAACCTAACTTTAGGCTTTCCTTGTTAGAATTAGATTTCTCTCTTCAATCCGGATATAATTATATCTCTTAACGGGTTTGGATCCACATCAAAATCCATTAATTCATTAACCTAATCCACAAAATTATGTTTGGTTTAAAACCAAACCTTCTTGGTTCAAGAACCAAACCCCTTGGTTCAAAAATCAAATCCCTTCAATTAAAATCAAATCAATTTAGTTTATAATTAAATCAAAGAGGGTCCATCACATCTTCAAAAGACCTGGCCCATCCAAACTTCCATTCTAACAAATATTTTTCCATATTTTCCATTCATCTAGTCCAACCAGACTTAATCTCTCTTGATCTTAGAATCAAATTCTCAAACTCATTTTAAGTCTTTCAGATAATCTCATAGTGTGTGTGATTTCATAGGTTCCCAGTTTATGTTGGTCACCCATAATAAACTATTAATTATGGATCGATCATGAGTGACACCTAGTAGTATATCATGATTTCCAATTAACTGGAAAAATTAACGGTTGATTCCAAAACCACTTTTGAAACCTTTCACCAGCTACAGTGAATCATGTCTCGTTCCTTTCACTCGTCTTATACTCACTTGGTTTAGGATATGATCTATGTGTCTATCCCTACTAGGTTGACTACATGACAACTAGCACAAGTAATTCTTACTCGTCCTATGGATTCAAATTACTTGTACATGTGTCCAAGAGTACAATACTCTTAACATGTAATGCTCTGGCCAAAGACTTGGAGTAACAATCCTGACAAGTGTCCATAGGGCATACGTCTCCTCGCATAAAGCGATGAATCTTCTGTGAGCTATCCAAATACCTTTGGGCACTTTGACTTATAACCAATCATCCCGGGTCCACACCTCCGAGAAGATGCTTTCTTAAGATGTCAAAGTATAAGTCATCATGACCGAGATGACTTGAATACCTCAAGTCGAAGGAAACTTGCACTCATGCTATAGTAAGAGATTCATTGACATATCTATATATATATAGAGAACCATATGAAGTCTTACAACAGGTCACACTAATGAACTAGTTATCATAACTAGCATCCACGTTTAACTCTCGACATCTCAATGTCTCCAACTAGTGAGGAACAGGTGCTTGTTAGACCAAGGAGTATAACCCGTGCTAGTCTCATATAATCGATGATGTCCAAACACATAAATTCATTGACTAGGGAAGATTTCAATACATTCATAAATACACATGTAAAGATTCATCTAGTTGTGATCCAATCATAAGTTCTCACATGCTATGAATTGTATTGCGGGAATTCAGTAAGTGAGTTTAAGATCTAATCATATATACAAAATATGTACACTCAAATAGTGAATCTTTATTTATCCAATAAAATAATACATATCATAAGGCGATTGTCATAGGACATTTCTAGATATAACATTCTCCCACTTGGCCTAACGCCAATTGTCATTGTGTCCAATATTGTAGGCTTGGACGTGACTCTCAAACTTACTTTGTGATAGAGCATTTATTAAAGAATCCACTAGGTTCCTTTCGGTGAGAATCTTCTCGAGTTATATTTCATTCCTACTGATGATCTCTTTGATTAGATGATAATGCTGAAGCATATGTTTGGATCGTTGGTGAGACCTTGGTTCCTTAGTCTACATGATTGCTCTATTGATATCGTAGTAAACTGGTAATGCTTCAACAATACTTGGGACCACTCCAAGTTCAGTGATGAACTTCTTGATCCAAGCAACTTTTTGATGTGCATAGATTATATATGTTTTTAGGTGTGATTTGTTGCATATCTATTTGTATTTCACTAAGTATGATCTACATTATCGCACCCTATTTTTATTATATTGTCGGGCATTTACTCCTTTAGTTTAGAGATCTGCTCTTCTTGTATTTTCATTGATAGAACACAATTTGGAGCTAAAATGGAGCAAAATAGACATTAGAGCAAGCTTAGGGGGCAAAGTCCAACTAGCATGGTCGTGCCTCTACAAGGCATGACCATGCCTTCATTGGCCAAGACATGGTTGTGCCTTATAAGGATGGTCGTGTCTCTCAAAGGACCAAAGCTCAGCAATTCCAAGAGCTCCAATGGCCAAGTCGTGCCTCCTAGGCATGACCATGACTCCTAGGCACGTCCATGCCTCTGTAGGAGCTCCAATAAGCATTTCTAGAAACTCACATGGGCAAGTCGTGCTTCTTTTCTAAGCTGTGCCACTTGAAGAAACCAGCAGCTTCTGTTACATCACCACAAGTGCATGATTACGTCATAAGTAATATAAAATATTATCGTATCCATAGGGACTATTGATTAAGCACTAGTAATTTCATAAAGGAAGTTATCTAGATGATCGAGAGTTGGTTGAATGCTTGTGAACTAGATAGAAGGAAGAGAGAGGGAGAGAAAGAGAGTCTTGAGAGGGAAGGTTGACAGAGTTGAGAAGGTTTGTGGGAAGAATGGTTCTAGGATTTTGGTTTCACTATGATGCTAATTAATGTCCCTATAATATGTTCATCTCCTTGTTGTCCACACTTACTATTATGTAGCAAGGGTTGTCCCTATGTCAAGGTCTTTTAACTCTAGAAAGTAAGTAAGTATCAATGCCCTTTGTCACTAAGGGCATAATAGTTCGGTTGAATGAGAATCCTTTGTCACTAAGGATCTCCCGATTATCCAGTCTA
>JBBUKS010020721.1:0-11668 GCA_038050645.1 Hedychium gardnerianum
AACATGCTCACTCATGCCTCAACAGTATGCATCATTAATGTTGGTCGTACATACTTTGGAGGAGTATATAAAGAAATAGGAGTCACGGTGGAGAGGAGGGTTTTTTTCCTAACCTGAGACACCTTTACTTACTGTTTCAATATCTCTGCGCGACTAGACTTGACTTGAGCATCGTACGGGATCTCCAGGCATCTCGCCTAGAGCTCTCCTGTAACCCTCCGTCTCTCCTTCTGTGATCTATGCAGATCCCTGACCGAAGAGAATAAAAGAATCTTGTTCGCTTGTCAGTCCACAGACGAACCCCTCCGATCGGTTACTTGAGACGGAAGACCAACGAAGCTCTCCGATCGGCCTTAAGACTTCAGAAGACTGGCAGAATCACTCCGCTCGACGGTGATTAAGTGAGCGAATCTTCAACTCATCGATGACTCATCTTCTGACCGTCTACGCGCGAGAACATATAAAAAATTAAATATAAGAAATGTTTCAACTGTGTACTAAATTTAAAACAAATTCAAAATAATACCTAAATTATATTTTTAAAACTCCAAATTTCAAATTTTTATACCATATTAAATTATTTTTTTAATATAAAAAATCAAGTTATATAATAATATTTTAAAAAATTAGTTCCCCATCGCTAGCCGTGCCTAACATGCTCTGGGCCCCACATGGCACCACATCGCGTTTGGTTTTTCCCGAGGTGCTTTGCGTCGCCGCGGTCGATGCCTTTGCTCGCCCTTCGCGGCTGCTGCCACAGCTACTCCTCGTTCCGCTGCATTGCCGTCGACCGCGCAGCTCAATCGACTGCAAATATCCATTGCCTACCTCGCCGCTTGTCGTAGATTTGAGATCGACTTCCTCCTCCTCCGTCCCCCCACTGTCTTCGCCTCAAAGGCCGCTCTTTCCTCTCCCCCGTCTGCTTTCGGTGGCCCACCCCTCTTCCCACCGGTGCTGCTGCCGCGCATCCTCTTTTATTGCTAAAGAAGGGAATTTTAGGGATTTCGAGGCGTTTTTGGTAAATTTTGGTTGAATGTATTGTAATATATAAATATGTAGCTTCGCCCTACTACGGCCTTCTCTTAGTTTATTTTTTCGGACAACCTCTTGTTATATGCCCTGCGAGAGATTTAGTTATATGCTCTGCGTTCAGCGTAATACGTTATAAAAAAATATTTTAAAATGATTAATGATAATGTTGCATCTGGGATGATCAATACGGTGTCAGGGAAATTTTTTATCGATTATTAGAGTAAATCAGGAAGCGTTAATAGATGCTCATCTAAATTGCATTATTAGGTCCATTTCTCATTGGAGAAAAAAAAATTTGCAACGCACCGCAGCTGAAATTCGAATCTTAAATTTCTTGATTTATTGAAAGGTATAGCCATTGCATCATTGCTCCGGAGGCAACGTAATACGTTATAATATACTCGGCCAGAGATGATTGATCTAGTCCCACAAAATTTTTCTCATCGGCCGTCAATTCAACATCATACATTGCACCCTAATTTCAAAGATATTTTTTTTTTATAAGTTAGCAAATCGATTGACTTGAGAGATGATTAATCCGATCCATCCAATATGATTAATTTGGAAGATAATCGATCCGATTCAATCCAATAGAAATTATTTATCGATCATCAAAATAAATCGAGAGATATTTATGATGATTTATCCAAATACCTCACTTTCTTGGTAGTTATTTATTAATTTTTTTATATATATAATTCATCGAAATTAAGTCTCGACTTTAAAATTTTTAAGATTTACACTTACAAATTTAACCACTATATCGTAATATCGAAGCAACAGAGATACTTAGTGATCTAAACACTATCTCATAGCAAACTTGTGTGGACTAATTTGATTCACTTATTTATTCCTTTGAATATTTTATTTATTTATTTTTTTAAATACTTTACCATTACACTTGCACACACGTTATATAACTTCTCTTTGTTTGATTTTTTTTTTTAAAAAACATGCACCCTTTTAAAAGAAAAGGATAATTAGGGCATCTTTTTAATTTTTACCCTTTTAAATTATTCATTTAAATAATCATAATATAATACGAATTTCATTTATTACATCCATATTTTATCTAAATTACAAGATAACAACTCCTTTACTTGAGCAGATAAATTTGAATGAACTCAATAAGAAAATGAACAAATTTGAAGTAGGCAAAAATAAGTGCTTCATAAAATTAGAAAGTTTAAAAGAATAATCATGCAAGAAATTGCATTCTACAAAATACAATAATCTCTTCAAACAGATCTAATTAATATCCCATAAAATTAAAATCCTTTCAACTGCAGAATTACTGGTTATAATAAATTGATGATCAACTCCTGAAAAGAAAGATTCAACAGCACTTTTTCATCAATGAACAGCGAAGATTTCTTCACAAATCCAATGGAGATTAGGACTGCTCGATCATCTCAGTTTGTCGTCCACTTTCTGTCGTCTCATTGAACAATTGATCTCTTAATAGATCGGTAAGGTCGCTCGCCATGCTGTTATTTGCGGCGAGGTACTTTTCGGCTGCTTGTTGATCTTTGAAATACTCTCCTTGTATCCAATACCCATCTTGTTCCTTTTTGATGAATCTATGCTTGGAGGCGATTTCAAGAAGTTCTTCCTCGCAACGGAGACCTCTTCCAAATTCTATGTTTAGGTCGGCACTCTTCATCGCAGGCGCAAGCTTGTTTTTGATGATTTCGATCGATATAGCAATGCCAGTGGCCTGAACAACACCGCAAGCAAGCCTCATTAGATATCAAATAGAAATGCTGATGATCACAAGAGCAGCAGCGGAAGGAAGGAGATATTAGATAAGCTAACGATATGCAACAACTAGAATTATACTCGATTGTTTATGATGATTGTTAACGTGAGATACAAAGGAGAATTTAGAATCAAGTTTCCGCATGAAAGGAAGCCTACAAGGTCATCGATAAACGAAGTGAAGGAAAAGAAAATCAAAGCAGGAAAAACAAGCAAAAATACTTCAAAATTAAATTAGCATCAGGACCACCCCTTTTGAAATTATTGTCTCTTTCAACTTTGAAATTCGAAGAGTAGTCTTGGACAGGAACGATACCAGGCATCTACAATAAAGACTTTAAGTATAAACCAAAACAAGTAGGACTCTACTCATACACACATAGTGGCAATTATTGAAAACTAGGAACATGGAAAAGCATACCGTATCGTCATTGTGAAGCAAGAATTTCCTTCTAGCTCTCATTCGTACTGCTGCATAGAATCGTAAGGCAGTTCCGCAGCATGTGATCTCATTTTGATCTATAAATCCATGCTTCTGACCCACATTTGCTCTAACCTAGTCATTAAATTCACAATCAGATATTGCTTTAAAGAACACCAAAAAGAAGTTGCATATCAAGTTTCTCAGAGTGGATCCAATTTCATGCCTAAAGAACAAGTAAACCTTGTCACGACAAATTATTAACTCGAACTCATCATCCAACTCGCAAACTTCACATGATCAGAACTACGTAGATTAAAACATTAAATGGCATGTTGTCGAGGTCTTATGACATATATAAGAAAGAAGGCTCTCTGACATTGATAAGGAAATTCATATAGCAATACAAGAATGGCTAAAGACTGCACAATACCGAGTATGAACCAGTCGGACGGGCAAGAATGCCAATTAATAATTTCGTGTTTAATCTACTTCTATGTTATTTAGACTTTTAATCCTATATTTTTCTCTCCTTTTTTTCAATTTCAATACTCTTCCTCTATTTCGAAAATTATTAAGATCGTGATTGTACCCATGAACCTTCCTGCCTATGAATGGTCAGTATCCAAGATTATATTTAAGTTCATAGTTCAAAATTGAAGATTGACAAACGAAACTACTATTGAGTGAAATTAGATGTGGTAGCCGAGCCCTTGACTCGGAGACTAGTAGCATAATTGTACTCTGCTCTTTTAGTCTAACATGAAAAAACTTGTTCTCTTGTTGAGTCCCAAACTCCAATTTATTAAAAAAAAAAAATGCAAAACCATATATATCTGCAAGTAAATGGATATAGAGAGCCAGACATAGTGTTGACTTGTCATTTCCGGAAAACTCCTTGTTTCCCCCAATCATGTTTTCTCCCAAATCCCTATTTCGCTTCTTCGACAATTTCTTCAAAGTTGGAGCCTATAGTTTCTTCAGAGTATAGCATTACCAAGCACATTAGACAACTATTCTTTAGTCAAGCCTAAACCCTAAATCCTAAAATGTTTAAATCAACATCAACTGAAACCCTAAACTCTAAAACTTATTAGGCTCAACAACTGTCTTAAAATGTTTAAACCAACATCAACTATAGCTCACTCGTCTAAGCTTATAAAACTATAAAAGGTAGGTTCAGCCAAACACGGTCAATCTAATCTTCTTGAAAATGTCTTCCAGTCCTCTCGAGTATTTCTGAATAAACCAACAGTGTTAGTTTAGAACTCCAGGACCTTTCTTCGCAAATTACTCTGCTCCAACTTTATTCAGAGAGGAAAATCTGATTAATCATTTGGACATGTCTCTATTTTATTGTAAGTGAACCAGAAATAAGTATCCTTAGTTCCGAATTTTACATGTATAGACACCTGTTCTTCGTCAGCTATAAAGTTACTTGGCCATTTATTTTGAAACTAGAACATCTCTATGAATATATAAAGAAAATCCAAGCTTCCTCTAAACTGAAACATTCTTGGTCAGCTTTATATCATTGTATCGAACAAATTTGTATAGAACCTTTATATTGTATTATTAATGTCATTAAACTAATAGTTAATTAGAATGTTATCTTGTATATAATTATGTTTTTATTATGTCAGCATTCGAATTGGATCCTCCAAACCAAACAATTAGACATCCATTGATCATTTTCTCTATGTATTTCCATTTGTTTTTCTTCCATCTCGAAGAATCAATTCCTGACTTATTAAAACTTATTCTCCCTCAGTTGATTGGATTGGATTGAAGTTTATATCACTCAAAGAAGAAAAACAAAAAGAAAGAAGAGATATACTAGAATAAACATTTCCCTTCAGGAGATTGTATGTTGAGAATAAAATCTATAACAATAAAAACATAGCATAGTGTAGTTGAAAGTTGCAATATCCACGATATAATATATTATCGACCTTAGATAACCTGGTAGACTACATAAGATGCTCTCGTGCAAGAAAAGAAACAAAAAACATTGATGCAAAAGGAAAAAAAATGTATGCTCATGTTCATCTTTTTCCGAGACAACTTTTAGGAATACAATTTCTGGACTAGTGAGATTTCATATGTACCTGATTAATAAAAATGATGAGAGCTTCCGACCGACATAAGGAATGATGAATCTTTCGGAGTGCTCGAGTCATCAACCTAGATTGCACCTCAGGACAATTCATGCCTATTGTAGATTCAATTTCACATTGGGGAATAAGGGCTGCCACCTATCATATTGACAACAATGTCAGTAGAAAAGTCGCCGCTAAGATGTATCAGCCGATAATATAGAAAATTAGCACCTCAGATCATGCTGATTAGATTCGAATATGATATACACACCATAAAAGTTTGCAACTAGATTGGTAATGTTAATTAACATCTGTATTCAAAAGAAAGAATCTCAGTCCCGAACTAACATTTTCCTTTTTGAAGGCTCAAAGGAAAGAATCTCAGCCAAATAAAGTAAATAAAGAGGCTCATTCTGTGCTTATTTGATCATGAACTATTAGTCTCAAATCTAAATTGAATTTCTCAAGATCTGAGTTTACTACGCATAGGAGGTCATTCGGTACAAGTATATGCTTAAAAAAAAGAAATCAATTAGGAGTTATGAAAACATAAATTCAAAAACTATTTCAATTATGCGGAGCAAGTCAAGTGGCAATAAGAGTAGTGAGTTTCTCATTCAGAGATTTCAGATTAACCATATTCCTAGATACAAGTGCTTTCTCCATAAAATATTCCAGGTAGAACTTCGTATAATCACTAACGAAAGCAAAATTATCTTGAGTCAAAAAGAAGACACAATTTACTTTCTGCTGCATAGATCTTTTTCTCAACATTGAGAGTTGTTTTTAGAGAAGAAAAAAGTACTAAGGAGATGAGATGCGAAAGTACTAATAATTCATACAATCAACAAGTTCATTCTAAAATGTTCAATGCATGCTGATGAAAGACCAAGAAGAGTGATTTATTAAAAGAAAATAACATTGAACCATAATATGATGGATGGGAGATACGAGGATAAAGAAGAAATGAGAAATAAACAAATTATATTTATGCCTTCCTCCTGAAAAGTGCTTACTTCAAAGTTTTATCAACTAATGTGGAAAAAGTAGAAGATTTACAAAACATATAGCAATGAATAATGTCTTTGGAGTTATAAGTGCATACACTATCCACCACGATAACATCTATAGATCCACTATTTACGAGTGTATTCACTATGCTTAGTGAATTTTCAGCACATTCTGCTCTTGAAATAAGAAGATTCCCTATATTTACACCTATCCTTTCTGCTAAAGCGAGATCCAACACATTCTCTATATCAAGATAAGCACAACATCCTGCAAAAAAAATGAACAATAATGTTCAACAGACAGAAAACTGAACATTATATCAAAAGATAGAATGAATGTAAAACAAAAAAACACAAATGCAAGAGACCAATGTTATTTGATTTAAAAAATGATATCATAAAGCACATCCACCAAGTAAAAATAACCAAATGTGAAAGCAACTTAGTCTTCTTTAAGATAGAATGCTATATAAAGCAAAACTAGAGACAAGGTGGGACGTCCCTCTCACATATCTGTTCAACAAACACTTCTCTAAACAGCTTGCAATTGTTAATTATCCTCATCATTTCTGATCAAGCCATGTCTTTCTAGCTACTTGGGGTTGGATACATAGACCTATCCGTTCGTTGAGTTGTATGCTATGTCACTAATGACATTCAAATTAACTAAATCATTTTTTATTACTATATGCTTTTTTTGTCACCCTCTACTACTAATAGTTTCCACTTTAATAGATTCAACTCTTCTACCTACCTGCCTATATATATATATATATATATATAAACATGTCCCTACCATATTTTCTTTCATTTTCTCATTTATTGGAGAGATTTAATTTCTTTTGCATATTAATAAAAACTGCACTTCAAGCTGGAAGTTTCCAGGAGTCCTAGAGGCAAAACTCAAGAAGGGATGCATTGCAAGGGCAGTTCAAAGTGAAGAGATTAAAAGATAACTAATGCTCAGTTCTGGTCACTTTTGATTAGTGGTTCTCTTTAAAATTGTGTTCCAATTTTTGACTAATGGTATTATAGCCACACCAAGGAAAATTTATGGTTTCAAACCAGATCCAACTGATAAATAGAGCCCATAAGTACTGGTTGTCTAGATCATGATGTTGATTTTCAGGTGAGATAATGGAATCTAATTCCTTAAAATTACTTGAAAACTAGGCTCTATTTATGTATTCAGCACAACGTATGGGAGCCTCATTATTTAAGGTTGGCTGCATGAAATCTTATCCCTCTATCGAATCTTGTCGCTTGTGGGTGACAACCTCTCCTTGTCCTTCTAAGTTGGATAGCATGAATAATTACTTTCTATAGATCAAGATCGTTATGTTGCAACAAAACTTTCTGGTATACCATTGTGCATTCACATAGCTTGTGCTGGCAAAATTTGGCACTGTGTTGAATAAACAGAAAACAAAGAAAAAATAGGTTTATTTCATGTTGAAGATTTAGGTTTCTATGATTATAATATAAAACAAAGTAAAGAACCTCCAAGCTTTTGAGCTTCCTTTATAATGTGAAGAGCGAGTGTAGTTTTTCCAGAGGATTCTTTCCCATAAATCTCAACCATTCTTCCCTGAAAATTAGTGGATGCATCAAGAAATATCGTTCAGCTGGTTTGTGATGACAAAATATATTACTAGCAAGGGATATATTTGAAGAGAAATAATATTGCGTCGTCAATAAACAGCTTATAAGTACCTAAATTAGATACAGATGACATGTAGGACATCCATCATGCATATCAAGAAAGAAGAAATTTTCTAAAGAGAGCTGAAAAGTACTCTTGCAGAAGATTAAACAATATGTCATCTTTGAAGTCCAATACATGAACACTCTTGAATTATTTTATTAACATACAATTTTCACATCATCACTCTAGTGTCATATCAAACATATCTTGGAAGAAAAAAACCTTTGGATAAGTGTTTGCTTGGTACAAGAAAACAGATCCAAACTTGGAAATTGTGAGTGGAAATGTTAAAGCTCCAGTTAAAGCGCAAACATCTAATATCATAGTTTAATCAACTTCATTATCTCATCAATTTCCATGTACCTATAATATAAATTGTATCATTTCAATCACAAAAAAGGAAACAACAAATATCACAAATGCTAGAAGTTTGCCTAAGAACCTATACCATAAGCTTCAAATGAATGACTGTATCTGTAAAATACAACTCAAATCAATCGATAAAAATAAAAAATGGCTACCAAATTGACTAAATGTCCACTAAAGTAGCGATCACCTTTGGCAATCCTCCAATGCCAAGGGCCAGATCAAGCTTTAGAGAGCCAGTTGAGATTACTGGAATCTGCCGTGAACGGTAGAAACGGCCTAATGATAAATTTGATTCTTTATCAAAATCGCTTGCTAGCTGACATAGTGCAAGATCGAGCGACGACTGTTTGTCCAGAATGCTTCTATCATCAAATGGATGATCCCTTTCATATTCAAGTAGGGATTCAACTGCATACTGAAACTTTGAATGAGTATAATTTCGGATATGTACAAATATATGTTATGAATTTAAATGAAATAGTATTTGCAGTGCAATGTTTTAACCAACCAATATGAAATGCATGTCACATTGCTCATATTAACAACCCATACATAGCCAGAAGGTAACGAAAGAAAAAGGAAAGAAGATGATTTGTGGCAACAAAATACTTTTAAAAAAACATTGAACTTGCAAGGGATGGAAATAATCTTATTTGCGCATCACTTAGTGGATCGATTATACTCCATTTCTATAAAGCTGAAATTCAAATCTAATCTTATTAGACCAAGCAGGAGGGGTTAAACCAATAGACCATAAATATAAATAGATCTCTCCAAATATGTAAGATTTTGGAATGTCATTGCTCAATCAAATCTTCAAATATCACCAAGAAAATTTCAAAATAAATCCATGATAACGTACCTGTAGAAGATAAATAATAACGGCTTATCCAAGCCCTTCCTATGCTTCTCCCATTCAACTAGATCATTAAAAATAATTAAAATAAGTTATTATATGAAAACATTGTAAAAGAAGCTTCCTCAATAAACACAAAGCTGAAGTTGTTCAACAAAGAAACAATATATAGACTTCTAATCTCTAGCTACAAATTTAGAAGTTGTTTTTTCAAAGTTTAAAAATGAATTGGTGCTCTAGAAGAAAATCAAAGTATTAATGCAATCAATTATTCAAAGCAATCACAATCTTCTGCGTATATAAGATTTTAATGTGTGTGTGTGAGAGAGAGAGGAATGCTCTTAGTTATCATAAAAAGGATATATCACATATTAGATTTAACCCCATATTTTTTGACACGTGATGTTATATATTATTATTTTTAAAACAGTTTTGCATGCATATAAACCACATATGCATTGGTGTATATGAGTTATGCAATGTCTTGACCTCCGTATGTTTATCAAAAATTTCAGGACAAATTTTATCACTCATTTTCTCAAAAAAAAATGAACAAAGCGGATGAGATTTAGTAAAGTTTAATAGGACAAAAAGAGTTGCAGGAAGAGGAATATGGCAATGCCATTTCTCGAGCATAAGGAGTGATGAACATACACGGTGATGATACATGAGCAGAAAGTAAACTTAAATCGCAGATGGTTGGACGTAACTTGTAAGGAATGGAACATTTTGAAGCTTTATTTCCTCGAAAAAATTCAAACTTTATAACCTAGGAAGTGTGCGAGTGACAATTTCCAACCAAAACACGTTCTTCTCAGCTGGCTACTTGCCGACCAACTGCGGTGCAAAGAAAACGATCCAAAAGAGTGATTTTTTTTTTCTATCACAATAGTTCTTCGTAAGTCGTAATCTTCTACACATGATCCCTATTCTGTTTTCTCGCACAATTTACCGGCGCCGTGCAAAAGATAACCTAATACGGGAGAAAGAGGAAAAGGATGGCACCTGGGGAAAAGACCGGAGACGAGGGGAAAGAGGTGGATGTCCGGAGGCGCCGATGGAAGAGATGGAGCGTCGCAAGAGCGCAGAGGAGAGCGAGAAGAGAGCGCCTCGCATGGTAGGAACTCGAAGAAAGATGGATGGGAGTTTGGGCGGCACTTTTCCTCTTGCTTCGACCGATCTCGAGGGTGAGCAGGGTTTAGGCAATTTCCTTCATGACTATAACAAAAAGTTTGAGCTCGACTCGAGTTCGATAAAAGTTATTAAAACCCTTCTATTTAATTATATTGCACTAGTACATGGCTACAAAGACACTACAAGAGTTTCATTTTCTTTTCAGTCCTCAACAATTGCGAAAGTATCTTTATGAATAATTGTTGTCCGCCATAGTTTTTCAGCCTTCCCGTGTGTCTTTTACCAATTCACCCTTGCAACTTTATAATATTTCAAAAAGGGGGAGGAGGACCATACGGCCTGGGACCCGCCCCGAAGAAGGGCCCACAGCATTCCTGAAGTAAACAGCAGCAGCACAGGAAGTAAAAACTGCACCAATCAAACAGAAAATAAATCAGAAATAAATTATATATATATATATATTTTAAAAAAACGATTTTTCTATTTCGATCCAACCGAACCGATTCAGTGGACATAGAGGTGTTTACTTGGGAGGACTAACCATGAGGGTATGAAGCCACCAAAACCTTGCCCCCAGAATGGGCCCCCTGCCAGTCCTGGGCCCCATCCAGGAAAAGGGCCCCCAGGGAGGGGAGCCCACCCAAACCCAGGAGGCCCTCCGGGTCCTCCAGGTCCACCAGGTCCTCCAGGCCCACCCGGTCCTCCAGGGCCCATGAAGGAGGTGAAGGACTTGAACGCTGAACGATATCGAACGAAAGAGGAGGAGAAGAAGTTATCTCGTGTTGTGTGTGTTTTGATGGATAGCGAGTGGATGGGGTTTATAAAGCCATGAAGAAGGAGAGAGGGTTCAACTAACCTCGGCAAAAGGCATGCACCTTCCTTTCATCCCTAACAGTCAACCTTCAACTACTCTTCTTCTTCACTACGAGAAACCATCCATTGAATTTGACAGAGTCCGAAAATCAATGGGTGTCATTGTCGATTCAGAGTTGGGAAACAATTCATTGCTAGTGAAGGTAAGCTGTATACTTAAGGCTAAAGGACTTTTTGTTAAGAGACTAACTTACTCTTTTCTTAATGGCGCATGGTATAGGCCACGGTTGACACAACAAGAACAATGGCATCTTTGTTTTTATTAGTCAACTAAGGAGTCTGTTCATGTTTTTATTAGTTCTTGAAAACCCAAGTCGTATAAATTTTAAAATATAAAAAACTACGTATAAAAAATACAAAAATAAAAAGATCTAATTTCATCAATTAAACATGATATAATAATATAATAAA
>JBBUKS010020732.1:0-11668 GCA_038050645.1 Hedychium gardnerianum
CCCCTCAACCCTGGAGGTGGATGCTTCTTCTTCAATTTTCTCCTCGGATGTTGAGCACCTCTCAGCTTCCGAATCCTCATGCATTTGAAACAAAGAGTTTCCCTCTTTACCTTTTTCATTTCTTTGTATTGAGGATGAAGCTTCATGTAACCTTGCCAACTTGCTCCATAGCTCCTTGGCATCTTGATATTCTCCAATCTTGCACAAGAGATTATTAGGCACTAAATTAATCAACAATTTGGTTACTTCTTATTTGCCTCAAATATCTTGATTTGCTCTTCAGTCCATTTCTTCTTCTTGAGGAGTTTCCCTTGGCTATCGACAGGAACTTGAAATCCCTTCATTAGAGCAAACCATTGCTCTATGTCCATCATGAGGAAATTCTTGACCCTTAATCTCCAAAGATCGAAACTTTCCATCTCGAATGATGGAGGTGCCCGGATGTCATACCCGAACTCATCTCTGAAATCCATCTTTGAACTTGAGCTTCTTTGATGATAATTCTTTGACTTGTTGAAATTAGAGCTTCAAGCTTTAACTCTTTTTTTCTTCCTTTAGCTTTTGCTCTTTCCGACGATTAGTCCAATTAAGAGCGGTCTCGCTCTGATACCAATTGTTATGACCAAAAGGGAGCCAGAGGGGGTGATTTAGCTCCAATCGCTTCTTGATGGTGATTTACAGCAGAAACTTTGAAGGACAATGCTAATACCTCGATTTATTTGGTATCCACCTCCTTGAGGTGACTAATCCAAGATCAAACTCTCTCTCACAACTTCACTATGAAAATCTCCTTATAGGAAGCGGAGAAACCTTATACAATCTCGAACACGAGCAATACAATAAATACAAAGCTTTACGATGAATAGTCTTTGCTTTTTATCTCTTGTTGCTTGGGAAATCCCTCTTGTAGACTTGGAAATGCAACCACACTTCTTCCTCAAATCTCCGAGAACTTCCTGGTTGAGAGTCGTACTTCAATCCTTCGCAAAAACACTCTTTATCGCGCTGACTTAGGGTTCCCAATCAATTAGGCTTACTCCTAATCGATTGTCACGTCAAATCCAATCGTTTAAACCTGCAGAACGGCTCTTTTTCAAATACCCAATCGATTGGTGAGTCATACATTGGTTAGCCTCTGATCGATTGCCCAATCGATTCAGAAACTCACTGTTCTCTCGAGAACTCTGGATGAATCGATTCACAACCCTACTGTTCACTCGAGAAATAACTCTGAATCGATTACTTCAATCGATTAAACTGAGCCTAATCGATTCCCCTAATCGATTAGGACGTGTTGAATCGATTTAGCTCTACTATGCAATCGCGATAATTGCCTCCCAATCGATTAGCATGAGTTGAATCGATTAACCAATCGATAAAGCCACTTATTGTGCTCTCGCGATTTTTCTTTTCCCAATTGATTGGGAAGTTTCCCAATCGATTGGGAAGTTTTCCAATCGATTGAGGATGCTTGAATCGATTACCCAATCGATTATGGCTCCTACTGTTCTCGCGAGAACAGATTCAATTGATTGCCCAATCAATTGGCTCTGCCTTAATCGATTACCTAATCGATTTGGACAACTTCTGTTCTCTCGAGAACAAGTTCAATCGATTACCTTAATCAATTGTCTTTGAGCCAATCGATTACCTAATTGATTACTCAACCCTAAACTCTCAAACCAAGTTTAGGGTTCCTTTGCCCAACGCCAAAGTCATCCGTGACTTATTGGGACTTCCCGTTGCCTAGCATCTGATCAACCTTGATCTATCAGGGCTTCTTCACCAAGTGTCTGGTCAACTTTTGACCAACTTGGACTTTTCTCCTGTGCCAAGTGTTCAGCTCCTAGCTGACTCAACTTGAACTTAACCTACTTCCCAACTAGATTTGTCTAATCCCACTAGGACTTCTCTCACGTGTCAAGTGTTCATCTCCCAGCTGACTCAACTTGGACTTAACCTAGTTCCCAACTAGGTTTGCCTAATCCCACTAAGACTTCTCTCACGTGCCAAGTATTCAACTCCCAGCTGACCCACCTTGGACTTGACCTAGTTCCCAACTAGGTTTACCTAGTCCCACCAGGACTAGGTAGGTTATACTTTTCTCTTTTCATTGTGAGAATGCATTTTATAAGATTGAAAAAGTTAAGGAAACATGTTATATTTTTTTTGCATTGGTACCATTGTAGAAATAAAGCTGAGGAGCAGACCTCCTTGAGTGAAAAATTGTATAATGGCTGCAATCCAGCTGTTGACTACAGTGCAATTTGATCCTAGTTGCACACATCGTGCAGCTTTCACTTCTCATCCAGCGGTAGGAAAGCACCCTTCATGTGAATTCTCATGAAGGGGGTCTTCACATCAGTTTTTTCTCAATCTAGGGCATCTAAGTTGAAGTATCATGTTTCTCAGCTGGCTTCAACTTCATCTATTAGCATTGCAAGTCATCCTTCTCATTAGCAACAACACAAATTTATTCCTTAGTTCCTCTAATAATGTCATTGTAAAATATGTAGTGAAGAATTACTTAGATAATGGTGTTTTACCATGCACTCAAGTTTTTACATAGTCGGAGGACAAATGGTACAAAGTATCCTATTTTACAACTTATTGTTCAAGACTTTCTTGTTACAGGTCTAACTAAAATTGCAACTAAGTCAGCCTGTAGCAGTGGTGGGAGTGTTGGCACGTTTTCATCGAAGTAAGCTTCATCTAAATACTTTGGAGGCATTAATGAGTTCAGAGTTGTCTACAAAGTGAGATAAAAGGTACAGTTTAATTGCTTCAATGATAATTTCCTTTCTTGGTATGAGTGCATATGGGTCTTTGCACATGCGACGAAGAAGAGACATTATTGTATTTTGGTATATCTTTCCTCTACTTCACATGATTTATGTTAATAAATTTGATGGGTATTATGATTTTATTAGGTATACAATTATTGGTTTCAATTATATATTTTCATTTATTTTTGAAAGATTAGATGTTTAACTTAGTTGCAGGTTGAAACTATAATGTCATGAAGTGGTATGGATTTGTTTGGGTACCCACGAGTAGTGTCAAATGGGTCAGATCAAAACACATTCCACTAGTGGAGTCAAAATGGGGTGAGCCCAAGCCTAAGTTGGGTGCAGTCTCTGTGACCCACAAACCTAAACACAACCAATTGAAAATTCCCACCCGTACCTCTTTCAGAAGGGGAAAGAAGACCTTTTTCCCTAAAAAAAAAAAAAAATACAGTCATTATGGCCTTTTGGTCCTAAAGTTACAAAATAACGTCAAAAATTCATTAGAAAAAATCTTATAAAAAAAATACCCCCACAACACCCATCATCCTCATCTATGGGTAAAAATTCATTAGAATAAGATCCAACCATGGTACAGGTATGGGTAGGGTCGCCTCAATCATTTTTTGAAGCTCTAGGCAGAAAAAATATTTAGGACCTCAATATTTTCTTAAAAAAAATAAATATTAGTTTTTTATATAAAATTTAATTTTCTAATTTTTTAGATACAAAGTAGCTAATTAAATTTTTATATTCAAGATTTGATAATATTTTTTTTAATTGATAAAATTGCTTTAAAAAAAAATTTAAACATTGTTGAGAGTAAATAAGATTTTATTAATTTCAATTTTAAAAAACTTTTTTCTACTGAAACTATACTAACAAGTATTGTCACTAGTATTCTATAAGTTATTCATGCATTAGGAAAATAATTTAATATTTTTATAAGGTTTAGTATCTCAAGTGTTTTTTTAATTCTGAATTTATTATTTTTATAAAACTTTTAATTCTGAAAATAAATTTAAATCATCAATATTAGATAATATGTCATGTTTTAAAAAGTCGTCAAGATTCAAATATTTTTCTTTTAGAAAATCATCAATAAATAATTTTAATTTTTCTATATCATACAAAAAATCAAAATTATCTTTATATATCTTAAATTGTTCAAATCTATTTTGAAGTAAAAAAATGACATGATCAACAATACAATTAAAATAATTAATTTTAAAAGATTCTTCAACTGAAAGTCTCACCTCATTAGTTTCATTCTCATCAAATTATTTATTTTTTTTTAATTACACATTTTTCATGAAATTTTGGTTCTCTATAATCATTAAAAAAAGTAAGACCTTTTAACTAATCTAATGCAATAATAATATTCATATCTCTATATTGTAAAAATTTACTATTAGTATATCATATCAAATAATCATACCTAATAAAAATTTAAAATTTTAATCGAATACGTTGCGAAAGAAATTACTTCACTTTTGGTTTTAGGATCATCCCTAGTTTCTGCAAGTTGATATAAAACATCTTTTATTTGTGGAGCTTGATATTTTATTATTTCCACACTTTTAAGACGACTTTCTCAACGTGTTTATGACAATGGCTTAAGAGTTAAACTAGAAACATGGTCGTGCAAAATTTTCTATCTTTTTGTAGAAAAAGAAAATAACGAGTATATATGTTGTTTTACACCAAAAAATATTATAGTACTAGGACAAGAATTAGTCATATCACAAAGTACTAAATTAAGACTATGACAACCAGGCAGTGTATAAAAAGCTCTAGAATTTATATCTACCAATCTCGAATTTAGTAGAATTTATATCTAGAATTAAGACTATGACAACCATATTTTTTAGGGGTTCCAATAAAATAGAGGCCCTAGGCATAGACCTTAGTGGCTTATGGCTTAAGTCAGCCCTGCCTAAGTCATGTGGTTGTCATAGTTTTAATTTTGTACTTTGTGATATGGTTAATTCTTGTCCTAGTGCTATAATATTTTTTAATATAACACAACGTATATACTCATTATTTTCTTCTTCTACAAAAAGATGAAAATTTTTGCAAGACCAT
Source organism: Hedychium gardnerianum (assembly GCA_038050645.1). Taxonomy (NCBI): domain Eukaryota; kingdom Viridiplantae; phylum Streptophyta; class Magnoliopsida; order Zingiberales; family Zingiberaceae; genus Hedychium; species Hedychium gardnerianum. The sequence continues at coordinate 4,872 of JBBUKS010020732.1, forward strand.
GTTTCTAGTTTAACTTTTAAGCCATTGTCATAAACACGTTGAGAAAGTCGTTTTGAAAGTGTTAAAGTAACAAAATATCAAACTCCACAAATAAGAGATGTTTTATATCAACTTGCAGAAATTGGTGATGATCTTAAAACAAAAAGTGAAGCAATCTATTTAACAACATATGCGATTGAAAATTTTGAATTTTTATTAGTATGATTATTTGCAGTTAATAATTTGTACAATATAAAGATATGAACATTCCTATTGTATTAGATCAGTTTTGTTTCCTTTTTTAATGATTATAGAGAAATGGGTTCACATTTGCTATGATTTCTACTAAAGAGATTACAAAATGAATGTAGAACCAAGATTTCATGAAACAATGTGTAATTAGAAGAAGCAAATAATTTGATAAGAATGAAACTGATGAGGTGGGACTTTTAGCTGAACAATATTTTAAAATTAATTATTTCAATTATATTGTTGATCATATCATTTCTTCACTTCAAAGTAGATTTGAACAGTTTAAAATATATGATGATAAATTGGATTTTTTATATGATGTAAAAAAATTAAAATTGTTTGGTGATAATTTTCTAAAAGATTTTTTTTTTGAATCTTGAAATTTTTTTAAAACATAACATATTATCTAATATTGATGGTTTAAATTTATTTTCAGAATTAAAAGTTTTAAAAGAAATAATAAATTCAGAATTAAAAGCAACACTTGAGATATTAAACCTTATAAAAAAAAATTATATTCCTTTCCCAATGCATAAATAATTTATAAAATATTACTGACCTGTTAGTATATTTTTTAGTAGAAATTTTTTTTTCAAAATTAAAAATAATAAAATCTTATTTACGCTCAACGATATCTCAAAAAAACTAAATAATTTAACAATTTTATCAATTAATTAATAACTTTGCATTAACAAGTCAGAAAACTAAATTCTATATAAAAAACTAATATTAGAGCCTCAATAATGGTTGAGACGACCTTGAGCATAGGCCTTAGTTTCCTATGGCTTAATCCGGCCCTGGGTATGGGTATGGGCATGGGCAGTGGACAACTCGTCGGTACCCTATCCCCGCTGCCACGCTTAGCTGTGTTTTGGTTTTGGAAAAAAGGCACATTGACATGAAGAGGATGAAAGAACGATTGTTTCATGGGAGAAAGCCCTACGTGAAACTTTTCGTCAACACCTACCTCTCTTTTGCAGAATTCAGGGAAACAAAAAATCTAACGCAATATAGCTACAAGGAACATTCTCAACCTTATAACAATCTGGCGAGATCAACGAAACGCCTTTCTCAGCGATGCCTGCTGTATCTATAATGGTTTTGCAGCCAAAACAGGGTTTTACCTTTCCAAAAAGGAGTGACTTGTCTAGCTGAAGAAGAGGACAACGACGTGGAGTATATCTGAATCTTTTTCGCGCCCTCCGGCACCGCTAACTCTCCTTCCGTGGAGCTCGTTGCAGCCTCCTCCGCCATCGCGCCGCCTAGGAATTTGCAGGATCCAGATGAAAGACGATCACGCGAGCGAGATGTAGCAGCGGACGAAGCCTAGACGGCGTTGATCCATTCCAATTGTGCCGAATCCAGAACCGCACCAAATCAAAGCTCGATCCGGACCTCAATCCCGGCCCGGCCTGGCCCAATTTGGGCCGCGCCTAGTACGACGTGGCAACATGTGTGCCATGCTGGGCTTAGCCCAACGTGTGAAATGAATGGGCCAGATGAACACGGTACAAGCCAGTACTCGGGCTGTGTCGGCCCGGCCCATTTTCCAAACTAAGTCCAGTTACTAAAAGAATAAAATATTTTAGATATTTTCTAAAATAAATAATATGTTCAAACCCTTTCTATGTGATAAGTTTGACCTTCAAACCCTCTACTAACTCCCTGTTGACCATGATCATTGCTATGAGGATTGACTACTGAATTGAACGATTATATTTATCGAGCTCCTAGCATCACTTTTGAAGTTTTCATCCTTATAATTATCTTTCATTATTAGATATCAACTTTTGGAATACTCCATGCTCACAAACCATATCTTTTCAAAGAAATTTTAAGACAACTTCCTATATGATCTGAGTCAAAAACTCTGTCTGGCTAGTAGCCAGGTTCTTGCCCTTCCTTATGCACTAGTTACTGTTCGGGCTAGCTAGACTAGCCCCCGTGATTTACCTCCTCCGTGTTGATCCTGGGATGGACTGGCGGGGGCGCTGGAGGCGAGCGTTTCGCCTTTATGCCACCATGAGTCAAAAGCTCTGTCTCTATCCATTTGGAGTAGTTCACGACTATTAAAAAAAAAATCTTACTTAGTTCTACTAGGAAGGGGCCTATAATGTTTAACCCTCATTGGTCGAAGGGGCAGGAGACTGTCAAGACTTTCAAGAACTCCATCGGATGTCGGGATAGTTGTTGAGACCTCTGCAATTCAAGTAAGTTGTGATAAGGCGCGTCGCATCCCGCTTCAAGGTCGACTAGAAATATCCTACCAGTAGTACCTTTTGAACTAGAGTCTCCCCCCCCCCCCCCCACATGACTTTCACAACTATCTTCATGAATCTCTCGCGTCACATATTCTTCTTCCGCCAGACCTAGACATTTTAATAAAAGACGAAAGAAAGCTTGCTTGTATAGGCTGTCAATTACTAGGGTGAAGCACACAACCCATTGCTTGATAAGTTGTGCTTGCCCAAGGTCTTTGAGGAAATTTTCAAGTCTGAGGAAGGCTACTATTACCTCTCTCTAATCAGTGGAGTCACCTTGGTTGGATTCACAAGTCAAAGGCTGATCAACCTGGACCACTAGCTCAACTTGGACCACTATGCCCTCCTCTACCCAGTTACTGAGTGCACTAGTCATCCAAGCCAACTCGTCTACTTTCTTGTTCTCCTCCCAAGGTACTTTTCACAATACAACCTCCTGGAATTCGACCTTCATCTTCTTGTAGGCCTTTGTGTACCTACGAAGTCGATCACTCTTTGAGCCTTCAATTGCCGAGCTGCCAATTGAAAATCTGAATAAATATGATCTTAGCAACCCCACACATGCTTGGTCACGCGTAGACTAGCCAACAACACCTCGTACTCAGTTTTATTGTTGGAGGCCTAAAAATTTAATTGCACGACTATTTGAATCTCGTTCCCTTGAGATGAGATCAAAAAGATTCCTGCCCCCACTGCCTTGGTTCATCGTAGATCCATCTACAAAGACCTTCTAGACTTCCTCTCTTTCCCCTCTAGAAGTCTCTACAAGGAAGTGCGTCAATGCTTGAGCCTTGATTGTCATCCGCGAATATCGTATTCACTAAGCTTGGTCGTCCACTTGATCAATCTTCCTAAGGTCTCTAGATTAGCTAGGATGCATCTCAGAGTATTGTTGGTCAGCATTGTCACTAGGTGAGAGAGGAAGTACAGGCAGAGTCGACGAGCAGTCAAGACGAGTGTCAAGGTCAATTTTTTCTAAGATGTTGTATTGTATTTCCACATCCTTGAGGAGGTAACTACTAAAGTAGATGGGTTGTTGTATCATCCCCTCCTAATGAAGATGGATCGAGCTAACCGCCCCCTCGATAGCCACGAGATACAACCAAAGACGTTCCCGTGTTACTAGCTTATATAATATAGGTAAGTCTGACAAATACCTCTTGAGCTCGGTGAAGGCTTGTTCACAATCCTAGTCCCATGTGAAGAGAGCGAACTTCCACAACATCTTAAAGAAAAGAAGGTTTCGATCCGTTGAACTAGAGATGAACAGGGACAAAGCAATAATCCTCCCAACTAATCTATGAACCTCCTGAGTATTATGAGGAGCCCACGTGTCTTGCAAAACTTGAACCTTCTCCAGATTAGCTTCTATCTCCCTCTCAATCACCAGATAACCAAGGAAACATCCTCTCCTGATGCCAAAGATACATTTACTAGGGTTGAGCTTCAAGTCATACCTTTGTAATGTGGTGAATGTCTCCTCCAGATCACTAATCATGTCATCTGCCCAAGTAGATTTGACCAAGATATCATCCACATAAACCTCAATATTTCTCCCTTTTTAATGCCTAGAGTCTTGATCCATTAGCTTCTGATAGGTTACCCCCTCATTCTTGAGGCCGAAAGACATCATCGTGTAATAGAAGGTCCCATCCGAGGTGATATAACTAATTTTCTCTTGGTCGCCTTATACCAACGGTATTTGATGATATTCCTGATAAGCGTCCAACATACAAATAAGTTCATACCCTGAGGTCGAGTCCACTAGTTGATCTATTCGAGTCATATCTTATTGAGATCCAAGAAGTCCACATAGACTCTCCACTTGCTTGCGTCCTTTGGCATTAACACCATATTCGCCAACCAGGTCAGAAATTGGACATTTCATATATGTTAGGCCTTCAACAACTTGGTTATCTCCTCTCTGATCACCTTATTCTTCTCTGGATCAAAATATTGCTTCTTATGTTTGACCGACTAAGATTACGAAAGGAAATTAAATACATGTCAATTTCCCTGGTTGACCAGGCAAAATCCTCTTTATTCTGGGCAAGATAGGTCACTAGCTACTGATTTACTTCTTAAGGGAGGTCAATAGGCACTCGGGTGGTCTTCCCTGCCTGATTGGGTATGACTTGGATCTCCTCCTGCTCCCCCTCTATAGAGTCATTTGATGGTATCTATTGCAGGGCCTACACTTCTCCCCTTCCTTGCCCTCGATACCGATGCCCACCATCCTCGACCTTGGCTCTCTTCAATTTGGCGTGCACTATCTCCACATAATACTTTCTTGTGGTGATCTGATCTTCTCTGACCTCCCCTATTCGACCAACTATTGGAAATTTAACCTTTTGGTGGTACATTAATGTCATCACCTTGAATGAGCTCATCGTCGACCTCCTCAAAATGACATTATAAAAAGAAATGACTTTTACCATCGTGAAAACAATTCTCAATAAGGGCTCCTCCCATAAGGAAAGTGGCACACTTACTTGCTCTAAAGGCATGACTTCATGCCCTGCAAAAGCAAATAAGGAGGTGGACATGGGATGGAGCTCAGCAGGGTCTACCAGCATTCGATTGAGGCATCCTTAAATAGGATGTTGACAGAGATCCTCAATTCATTGAACACCCAGGCAACATCGTAATTAGCTATGGTGGCACGTATTGTAGGATCGAGTGTACATGAGAGGGGGATAAATCACGTGTTTAAAAACTTTCTTTTTATTTTGAAAACTCGTTCGGAAAACACAAGTATGCAGTGGGAAAAAAAGTTAAGACAAAAACTAGTACATAGTTGGTTTTACTTGGTTTGCAACCCCCGCGGACTACTACTCCAAGGCACATGTTCTTTTAGGACGTTTTTGACCGGTAATCCACTAAAACTCTCTTCCGAGAAACCTCCGGAAGAGGAATCGATCACAGAATGAGGAAAGTGTAACAATCCAACACTTCCCTATGCAATAACTTAAATAAAATATAGACTTATTACCAACACATGAAGATAAACCAAAATGAGCTCAGGTGTTGATGAAGATTCTGTTGGTGCAGGCAGCACCAGAATCAAACCTATGTTTTGATGTTGTCAAAGGATCAAAGTTAAATCTTATTGTTATCTGATAAACTAATCCAGTGTGCAGGATCTCAACTCTGAAAGCCCTAGTAGGTCTGGAGGATCCGATACTAGGCAAGGAAGTCTCAGTAGATTGTGGAACCAGGCAGGAAGTCCAGATGAGTCAAAAGGACCTAACATCTGGCAGGATGATTTGATAAGTTTGGAGGTGTTAAATATGACAAAATAAAGTTAAGTCGTAAAAATATTTTATATAACTCCATAAGAAGTTTAGGAATTATTAGGAATTTTCGGGGGTTAAAACGGAATTATATGAAATTATGAGGGATTAAATAAAATGAACCTTATTTAAATTGAGAGTTGATAATAGCAATTAACCCTAAGTTCATTATTAAAACCCTATGTTTATCCTATTAAACCGTAAGCCTCCTAAACTTTCCTCGTGCGATCCCCAACCCGAGTCACTAGATTCTCGCCGCAGCTGCCGCTCGCGATCTCGCGATCTCCCCTCTTCATCGGAGCTTGCCGTCGGCCAAGCCTTCTTCCCTGAATCCCACCTGTCGCGGATCGAGTATCGTCGACTCCAGAGATGCGCCGGTCAGCTTGAGCGGACTTGCTTCTCCGATTTTCCTCTGTTGATTGCCAAGTATCGTCGGCGTCGAGCTATGGCTGGCCAGTCACAGTCGCAGCCACGGTCCCTGTTGTTTTCTTTGTTATTTCCCTCTCAATCACTGACTCCTCCTCCAACCCGAACTCCACTACCGCATGACAATCGAGCCATCACAGATTTGATTCTCCAGCCAAGAGTGACAAACTTGAGCAACTGCGCTGATTGGACCTAGGTCAGCTGTGACTCCTCAATTTGGTTTGGTAGTTGAGTTCTAGATGGGGATTTCTAATTGAAATTGTGGATTGGAGTTTCATATCAAGTGGTCCTTCTCCGGCCAATCTGCTCCGATCAGATCCGGCGGCCACAATGAGAGGCAATCGGCAGCTAGCACACTGCATTCATCATCCACCAGAAACCTTAGAGAGATATATTCACTACAGTATTAGGTAAGTTTTGATGATATTTATGTTTTAATTCTTGGAGGAGTGTGGTGTTGATGAATATTTAGTTAAGGGAATTATTGTTGGATTTTAGATGTTCATGCGGGTTGTAGTTGCCATATATAGTAGATAATTTAATGATGGAATGTAATTGTTAGCATTAGGTTAATTCAAGTTAGGGT
>JBBUKS010020750.1:0-10498 GCA_038050645.1 Hedychium gardnerianum
CGAATTTTTTTTTTCATCGCAGATTTGATTTAATGACTTATAAATTTTTCGTTACAAAGTTGCGACGAAATTTGGGACTAAAAATTTTTTTGTCGCAAAATTTGGCGACGCTTTTTTTGGGACGAAAAAATTTTCGTCCCAGATTAGTTTTGCGACGAATTTTTTTTAAAAAAAATCGTCGCAAAATTCGTCCCAAAACTGTCTTTTTTTTTTAGTGGTATTCCACTTTTTTAAATTTATATCTGAAGTTATTTTCTCTTTTTGAGATAATAATCTCTTTCACTATCAGTTTTGTCCAACTTTTTGTAATTTGATGGTTTGATTTTGATGAGTCAGATGGTACCCAAAGAAATAGAACCATAAACCCAAATCCAATATACACAATTCATCTCAAGAACATTTGTATGCAATTAGGAAAGGCGTAAACAACATCTATGCACACAATTAACCAACGTTATATGCCAGGGTAGAAGCGCAAAAAATCTAACTAGTCCGAGCTATTGCAGCATATCTCAGTACAACACTCTGAGCAGGCAAGGCATGATAAGCTGAACAAAGCTGTGTGAATGCAATAGCAAGCTGATCATTCATCTTACTGCAGGCTTTTATGCAGCAGGGGCAGCAACAGCAGTAAGCAATCTTACTACACCACCCAGTGGCTTTGTTGAAGATGGCGAAGGTCTCAGGCTCCTTAGGCTCCCCTAATCTACAATTTTCCATGGTTGCCTTTGTATCTCCGAAACCAATGAACCCTCCACGCACCACTGCTGGTGAGACGCGTCCTTGGCCAGCATGCGTTGGAGATTTATGCTTCTTGACCTATTGATTTTTGTAAAATCCCTCAGTTGAGAGTATGTTCTAGAAAAACAAATGAGATGTTCATCTCTGAAGCGTTAAATATTCCTCAAACGAACATGGCAACCTCTGACTGCATATTTGGGATGTGTGAACGTTGCATTTGCATATGCATATTCGAGCAATCTTTTGGCACAATCACATTCTTTGCTTTTTAAAACAAAATAATCCTAATACTCTATATAAGTCTGGTGTTGACGAATCTCTTATATACCACAGGCTGACCAATAAGTTTAGAGTTAAGCAGCTTCTTATGAGGAAACTTAACATAAAGAGGATACAGCATTAATATCTTCTTATGCAATTTATTAGGTACATTGATAGAATTTGTGGACAAATGGGTTTTGCTATCTGAATAAATCTGACTATAGAACTTTTTCCTTTATAGATTGATGCATTCAGTTAAGCCTAATGATATTAGATTTTAGCAGAGATGATCTAGTAAGAATTTGAAAGTTCCACCACTAGATAACTTTCTCCCATCAAAACAGACAAATTATAGCCAGTAGCCTCAGTACTTGCAATAGATATGCATTAGCACAAACTTCAAATTCCTATACTGCATGTGCTATAAATGATTATTGTGTAATCTATACCTGTTTTACTGCCTCCTTTCATTGTCATTTTGAAGTAAAACCATGCATGTATACTCTGAAGGAGTGCTATTCTGTATGCTTAGCTTTGTAACCTGTAAAATTGAACAGGAAAAAAAACATGTGATGAAAGAAGGCTGAGTACTTCTTTCATGAACATTGAAGATTTGAAAGTAACATGGACACACTATCCAAAGCATGTAACTGCATTTATCATATTAAAGAGATCTCAGTCTTCAAAAATATGGTCTAATGTACATAAGGAGCAAAGAAATAAAACTGTACAAAGAAGAAATTCAAAGATTATAATTTAAAAGAATAAAATGCTTAAAAACATAAGGATCTTCTGAAATAGAAAAAAAAAACTAATGCTCATGCACGATTGTCCTACATTTTGGCAGTGGATTCTCTTTAGGACACCCTTGAGAAATGAACCTTGAGAAAAAACAAAGAATGGCTTTAGAAGTTTGTGTAGAAGCTCTTAGAGAGAGATGCAAAATAGCTAGTGAAGGTAATGAAAATATCCATGATGGTAGCAAATGGAGCCTTGGTCTACCCAGTGCTTGTTAAGTATGAAAAATTAAAGACATTATCATCTTTTAGATAATTATCTTGTTGGATTTTGAATCAGAATATTAGATTAATAATGCTCATGGTTTTGGGTTTACATGGAAATTAAATCAATCGTACAAAAACATTTTTTACACAGACTAAGTTCAAAAAGGATTCAACATTATTAATCATGAATGAAATATAGCTGAATAGTATAAAGGATTTGCTACTATATTTTTAGAATAAACATTTACTACATATAATTTAGTATGTGAACAAGCATAGTACACATTTAAAACATTCCACAAAACAAAATTAAATAAAAAAATATCCAGCATAAAATGCAGGACAGTGTTCTTGAGGAACAAGGGTATGTTCTACCTAGAGGGTTTTGGTAGAGCATGAGATTAATTCACAAGAATAGGTTTTGAATTTCAAATGATACTTTACCAAGGCTTTGGTAACAAGTCTAGTTGAATTGCTGACTACTATGATTGAACTATTTGTGACTCATGAGAAGAATAATCAAGACAATGCTATTATGACTGTGCCGGCGGAAGGTCTAAAATATGGTTCTATTATATGTTGGATTTGATCAGGGCCACTCATTCCAGGTAATGCTCCATGGCTATTTGGAGAAAAATGCTAATAGAACCAGAAACCCCTATAGACTTCCAATGAAGATATCTCGAAGAACTAACCAAGTTGAAGATGCAAAAGATATGGTGAAGATAGAAGAAAAATGAACTAAAAAGTTGAGCAAAAGCTCATAAGCGGTGAAACTCTTGCTAGACAAGCCTAAGAGGGAGCTCAAATATTTTGATGGTTAAGGCCTCATATACAGTTATTCTAATTCATCCTTTTATACCGTTTCTTAATTTTTATTTTAACCTTAGATCCTTTAGTTATTCATTAGAGAATCTAACCATTACACCATTGTCTCGAAACTTTTTAGTTTCTATTTTGTACTTATCTCAAGTAGATCAAATGATTCCATAACTCTACATTATCTTTATACTACAAGAAGTGAGTTTTAACGTATTTAAATTTTCACCTAAAGTTAAATTTTAAGAAAACTTGTAGACGATGAAATAAGTTGAACCGAACTAATAAATTTGATTTTAAGTATTGAGTTAAAGTTCAATTGGTTTTGGAGGGAACCTATTGGGTATGCCTGGCGATTAGGGTCACGTGGTATCTAATTTGGTAATGTGTGGCGATTTAGGTCATGTGGGTTCTAAATGATTTGGAGTTGTTTTATTTAGTTTAGGAACAAACCAAATTTTTAAGCAGTTGTGTTGGGACAATTAAGGAGTTGGGGGTTGTTTACTCTCCCTCACTCGTTCTCTCTCTAGAGCATTCAACCACATCACCCCTCTCTTCCCAATCTTTCCTCTCTCTCTCTCTGCCAACGCCACTAATGCAGTCGAAGCCCAAATCTGGAGAGACACGTCCATTATCAACCATTCCCTTCCACTTGTTGGATTCTGCCTCTCCTTTTATTGGGCATTCACAATAGCGATTGTTGATGCTCATCACTTGAGTGACTATCATCGCTAAAGCCAAGAGAGGCCACCACCGATACCTCCCGCTCTCTATGTCCATAGTCACTATTTAGCCCCCTTTGACGATTGGTCCTCCTTCCTCTTTTCTCCCTTTTCTCTTCCTCTCCGCTCGCTCCCTACACCGTAGCCATCATTTGGCCATTGAAGATGAACTAACAACAATCTTGTTAGTCTCCTCCTTTTCTCTCCCTTCTTTTCAGTTGTTTGTGTTGTCCTCGACTCCTAGTGTTCTTGAACAAAGTCATTGCTCGTATACTGACCAAATTAAAGGTAAGAATTCAGTGAATAATTTTATGGTTGACTTTAGGAAATGATTGGCTATTTTTGAACAACCATATGCTCTTTTAGGTTTGATTGGTTGAGCATTTCAAATCAATGAAGCACCTACTTTGTTCTATTGATTGAGGAAAATTACGAGGTAAATATTTTATTTTATTTTATTATATTTTTAGTTGGTAAATTGTTGTTCGATAGAAGTGGGTGTTTAGGGTTAGATCAAGGTAGTGGGATCAAGATTGCATCCATCCACATTAAATTCTAATTATTTTTAGATTTTGGATTATAATCTTTATTAGAGATTTATCATGAGTTTTATGAGTTATTTCTGTATTGTGTTTTCAGTACTCATTCTAATGCATCACATTGATTTTTAGATTCGGATTCATATTTACTGTAAATTGAGGTGGGTAAACCTATCATTTAACTCGTTACATGTTCCTTATGCATTAATGAATGTATAAAATAGATTATATATATCTTTAATTGTTTTAAAAAAAATAATTACCATGACATTTAAAATAGTGGAATGAGTTTTAAAAGAAATTAAATTGTTGGGGGTTAAATAGTTGATGTTCACTTCATGTTACATATATGTAAGTGATTATATGATATTAACATGGGAAGAGCTTGTTTTCAAAAATTAAAGTTGATACTCTGATTTTTCTTTAGGAATTTTCATGTTTTAGCTTTGAAGTTATATGTTGTTACTTGTACATTTTGATGATGTATATCCTAACTTGTAGATCATATACTCTAATGCATAGTTAAGTTAATGTAATTTTTATTAAAAAGTTGATTTGTGTTAATCCTTCAACCCAATTTATAAGATGCAAATCCCGAACAAAATAATTATGGTATAAACTTTATGAGACCTGACTTTCCACATGAGGTTGTGGTAGCAGACAATTGCTTGTGATTAAACTTTATCTGTGTGAGAGCACTATATTATTGTATATTACTGGTGAGTGTTTTAGCTTATACGTCGAATGACTAAAAGATTTGTGATTACTATGAAGACTTGGCTCCAATGATTCACTTGGCGGATTTATTGGTAGAAGATAGTGATATATGTTGGCGATGACTAAAAGATAATAATGAAAAGTATGTTAATTTATGATAGAAGATAGTGATAAATGAGAGGAATAATTAGTGAATTTAATTAATGATAAATAAGTGAAATGAAAATAAGAGCTGACTATATATATATATATATATATATATATAAATTAAAAATCTCAAATGAGAACTTAAAGTCATAACAAATTGTGATTTACTTAGTGTTCTTATCTTTTAACCAACAATAAATTTATGCATATCTTTCTTGTTTCCCCACTAGGTAATTTGTGCTTACTCTTTTGTTTTTTGTTTTGCCTCCAATTTTGTAGGCAAAGGTGATTTTGGAGTTATAGTTGGTTTTAGCTAGTACTTGAGTTGCTTAGAGATTCTTAGCGTGTTGATTCTGGGTTTAGTTTTATTTGTTGTAGTTTTAGTACTGTATGATTTTAGTATATCGCCTGTAGAAAAAAAATGTGTATAGTTTGTTGGAGACTTCTTGGTTATCTTGAGTTAGTGATTGTTGGCATAACTATTGATTTCCTATTATTAAATGATTACCAAGTGAGGTGCCTCCTAGTAAGTGAAATTTAAACTCTACCCTGAGAGCATACACAAATGCACAAATTCATTCGACAAATTAAGTGAACAAGTTATATATGTTAAATATGATAAATACAAATAATAAAATAATGGGTATTAATCGAGAAATAGGCTTACAATTTTTTTTTTTAAATTTTAGATTTTTTTCTGGATTTAATCGGAGCTAATATGACGAGTTTAAGGGAATATAAATATTAGACTTTTAGAAAATCTATTTAAAATATCAATTAAGTGGGAGTTGATGGTTTTAATTAACGTAAGTTAAATAATAGAAACCCAAGTTTTCATTTTTCCAAACCTATTCTTTTCTCTCATACCCGATTTCTTCTCTTCACCCCAATCCACCGTCGTTAATTATCCTCTTCTTCCCCGATCCACACCGCCGCCCACACCTCCTTGACTGATTGTCACCGCTGGCCATATCCCACGGCCAGGCCCCGACCAGAGAGTCTGTCTCTTCCCTCTCTTCTATTCTTCTCCCAATCCAACCACCCCCTCTATCTCCCAATTTTGCTCTTCTACCGATCGCTGCCGCACCCTTTCCATCGTCGATTCTCTCCCTCTTCTTGCCGACGGAAGCCGAGCTCCGGCCAGCATTACCAGCCACGACCGGCAGATCATCATTGCCGGTCTCTGAGGTCAGGCCCCGATCCTCTTTCCCCTCCCGAGCTCTTTTTCTCCCCACTATCGCCACCTCCCTGCCTTTGTGAAGATTCGATTGGCAACACCTCAGACGTTGCTGGAATCGATGACAGTCGTCGGAGAAGAAGGGGAAGTCGACAATAGGGTAACGAAGTGATTCAGGTAGCGGTGGAAGGGGGTTCGTCATTAGAGCTCTTTGTTCAAAGCTCCTTGCTTCATCCTTGCTCCGATTGCTTAGGTAATGAAGGAATTGCTTGAGAGAGCTGTGGATTCAAATTTTTTTGATTCAAATTCAGATGAATTTGTAGATAGAGAATCTTCAGCTGCTAATTCAGAACATAAGTCTCTTCACAGGAAGTCATTGAAGGCTTCGTTCTTGAAGTTATGGATGGATAACAACTCTAAAGAAACTTATGGATAGCGACCCAATGAGGAGGTTCCAAGATCGCATACTAGGGTTAAACAGGGGTGACACTTTGAGCTCAACCAGTGAAATATGGCTTCTTGGCTGAGAATGCCCATTTAATGATACATGCAGAGGACATGGAGTCAATCTCATTGGACCAAATGATACTGATTGAAGCAGATTAGTCTAGGCTCTTTTCCACCGGAGAACCCCCAGCTGAAGTCCTTGCTTATCAATACAAGGTAATGATTTCCTAAATATAAATGAGCTATGAATTAGACCTAATAATTAGAGTTTATCTTGTATGATGTTTGTGAATTTAAATCTGTTGGATTTGGTTAAGGGATAGGAAATCAATATGTGGAGTGATAAGATGATATATGTGTAGAAAGATTGAGAGGATCCGATTAGGGTTTTCTTAATTGGGTTAGGTTTTGGTTTACTTATGTGATTTATGATATTACTATGTTGTAGTTGGGTGTTCTACGTTGCAGGATTCTGGGTGAAGCAAACGTGAGGACATTTGACACGGTCTACAATTTTAAGACGGGTAATTATTACCTTGACTCTGGTAATTATAACCTTGAATATCAGGGTTGACTTGTTTAGTTAAGGACAGATTTATTATAGTTCATGGAAATTACGATCATTTAGTTGCTTGTACTTGGTTAGATAACCAGGAAAGCATATATGAGTATATTACTTGCACTAACGCATAGAAGTCTACATTAGCTGCATACGATCTATGAGATTATGTCGTTATTTGGTGATTCATCAAAAGAGAATTTTCGAGATCAGCCCATTATTTGGATTTTATTTCGTAATGCCTTTGAGAGGCATTAGATAGACCATTGGTAGGTAAGAACGGGTAGAGTTCTTACACTTAGATCATATGATTTAACTGTATCTCTGCCGTCTGGAGAGGTGCTAACTATCATCCAGGAAGTCAGGGGATGTCCCTTGGACTTAGGTAGTCATTCGCTGTCTGTGGAACTTCAGGTGCTTGATATGACAGAGTTTGACATCATCCTAAGCATGAGTTGGTTGACTACCCATAGTTGAGTGTTAAGCGAAAGTTATCACTTTCCGATATTCGGATGGATTCTCATGGGAATTCGTTGGGACCAGGGATGATGAGATGTCTATTATTTCAGTACTACAAGCGTAGATGCTATTATCCCAGGGTTGTTAGGGATATAGGTTATCATTAGTTAAGGCTGAGGGAGATGATGTTTTACAACTCTCGGACATTCTGATAGTTCGAGATTTTTCGGACATATTTCCAGAAGAACTCCCCGGCTTGCCGCTGCAAAGGCAAGTGGAATTCATGATAGAATTGATTCCGGGTACAACTCCGGTATCAAAGGCTCCGTACAGAATGATACCAAAGGAATTAGAAGAACATAAGATACAGTTACAGGAGTTGCTTGATAGAGGATTTATCCACCCTAGTGTTTCGTCTTGGAGAGCTCCAGTGCTCTTTGTCAAAAAAAAAATGGTCGGATCACTTAGATTGTGTATTGACTATCAACAATTAAATTCAGTGATCATCAAGAACAAATATCCTCTACCTCGAATAGAGGACTTGTTTGATCAGTTGAAGAATACCTGTGTGTATTCTAAGATTGATTTACGCTCAGGTTATCATCAGCTTAGAGTCAGAGATGCGGATATTCAAAAGACAACATTCCGTACCGGGAATGGGCATTAGGTGTTTTTGGTGATGCCATTTGGGCTTACTAATGCCCTTGCTATTTTTATGGAATTGATGAATAAGGTGTTCCTTGAGTATTTGGATCAATTTGTTATTGTCTTCATTGACGATATTTTTATTTATTCACAGATTGAGAAGGAACACGAACAACACTTCAGCATAGTTCTGGAGATGCCTCAACGAGAGCATCTGTATGTGAAGTTTAGTAAATGTGCATTTTGGTTCTTTTCGATGGGTTTTCTCCGACATGTGGTTTCGAGTAGGAGCATATCTGTAGACCCTCAAAAGATAGAGACTGTTATCAGTTGGGAGCAACCGAAGTTGGTAGAAGAGGTTCGTAGTTTTCTGGGATTAACTGGATATTACCGGAGATTTGTAGAGGGTTTATCCAGCATCACTCTGCCATTAACTTGATTGACCAGAAAATGAGAGAAATTTACATAGACAAAGGCTTGCGAGACAAGTTTCTAAGAGCACAAACAAAGATTGGTTATTGCACATGTCTTCGTATTTTCCTCTAGGGAAAAAATGGATTTTTGCTCTATATTGATGCATCACTACAGGGGTTGAGTGTAGCTTGGATGCAACATGCATGAGTGATATCATATACTTCTCGTCAGCTGGAGGAATACGAGAAGAACTACCTTGTTCACAATTTGGAATTTGCAGTTAGTATCTTTGCACTGGATATACGGAGACATCATCTGTATGAGGTTTCTAGCTAGTCACTGAGCAACAGTTATAGATTTGATATAGGGTTTTTCTCAGAGTTGGAACTAGTAGAACTATGACAGACAGAGCATGGGTTTGTGGTATCCAGGGTTGCTCGACCCCTCCATTTTGGAATAAATTAAGAAGCACAGATTAGTGATTAACATCTAAGGTATCTATAAAGTAGAGTGGTTTCAGGACCCACACAGAATTCTCTTATGATGAGAATGACATCCTATATTTTTGTGGAAGAATGTGTACCTAGGGCACACCTAGTCAACGAGGACTTATTTTCGGAAGCGTATAGATCTTGATTCGCTATTCATCCGGATAGTACCCGAATGTATAGAGACTTAAGCGCTCTACGAGTGGAAGGACATGAAAATGGGATATAACGGAATTTGTGTCTTTACGATTTATGTATTAGCAAGGGAAGGCTGAGAAACAGGAAGAGTTGTTTCAGAAGGTTCCGATACCGAATGGAAATGACAACATATCGTTATGGACTTTATGGTAGGGTTACCCGAACGCGGAAAGGACATGATGCGATTTGAGTGATCATAGAGCGATTAACCAAATCCTCACATTTTCTACCGATCTGTAGGATGGACTCTTTAGATTGTCTGATGGAGTTATACGGTAGAGAGATGATCAATTTTCATGATATACATTAGAATATTACGTCGGATAGAGATCCATGTTTTACTTTATATTTTGGCAGTATCTTAGCATATTTTGGGTACAAAGTTTCATTTTGGTACAACTTTTCATCGTAGATAGATGGACAGTCAGAGCGCGTTACACGGACACTTGGGATTCTGTTGTAATCTTACATGATATATTTCAGAGGCAGTTGAGAGGATCATTTGCACCTGAGAGGATCATATGCCAGACGCTATTCACATTCTAAGGGATGTGTCAATTTTGTTTCAGATTGATGCTACTTGAGGAGGTTCCTGTGCGTATTTTGGATCATAAGGAACTCTTATTGCGGAACTAAATCATTCATCTCGTCAAGATTGGGTGATAGCTTCATACTGATAAGGAGGGCTTGAGGATGAGATCCAAGCTCGATACCCTCACTTATTACTTAAGGTGTATGTAGTCCTTTCGGTGTTTATTCTGAAGGACTATGTTATTGTGATTACCACACCTGGGTAGTAAATTTGGGGACTAAATTTTTATAAGTGGGAGAGAATGTTAAACATGACAAATAAAGTAATATAAAAGAATGTGTGTTGACCGAGGAATAAGTTTAAAAGAATTTTTGGAGATTTTAAGATTTTTTTTTGGGATTTAATCAGAGCTATTTAGAGGAGTTCACGGGGATATAAATAATAGGCTTTTGAAAGGTCTGTTTGGAATATCAAATAAGTTGGGAGTTGATTAAATTGATTAAACCCTAAGTTGAAATTTATTAATGAAAGTTTGAAAAATATTAGCCTATAGTTATAAATGAAATCTTAACTTCATTTTCCTCTAATGAGCAGAGGTGGGGGGGGGGGGGGGGGGGGGGGGGGGGGGG